>JAQBSW010002381.1:0-104643 GCA_029291075.1 Eudiplozoon nipponicum | reverse complement strand
TATATATATATATATATATATAATGACTAATGTGAATTGCATGTAAAGGCTCAAAATGAAATATCTATGAGGAGATTCATACAAAAATAAGAGAAGCAGATAAACATGTTTTTAAAATAAGAGGCATGGCCAAGTAAAAATATGTTGCAGGTACTTTTGCTCTAGGCAAAGTATTGCACAGGACAGTTTCCACTATCCTATTAATAAATATCGCGCTACCTTTGATAACATTGTTCACTTACCATGTCTCTTTCCGCGTCGTTCTCATTGAGGCCAACTCTGAAAATTACAAAAAATGCTATCAGCATATCTTTTCGAGCACTAAGAGTAACATTGCATTATCATTAATAATAATAAACCGATTGGGAAGGCCGACGCTTTGCCACGACATACGGAAATGAAAACACCATTATCACAGCTAGAAATACAATAGCTCTTAATAACTTATGCTTCAGTGCTAGAAGAAAAAATAATGAATAGAACAACTAATAAGCTGAAACGACCATTAGTTGCGCGGGCGGTGATAACAATTATTATAATCAAGGTTGCCGTCTAGATATAAGCACCTGATCCGTTAATTACTTACATTTTGTCTGGATAAACTACAACTTGTTTAGTGTGGAAAAGGCAATTCATCCAGCAGACCGGTTTCATCCTTATTGGGAACTAGCCAGAATTTGCCGCGGACAGGGCTCGAACCTGGGCACGTCTGCTTAACTTTCATTCAAAAAAATGGCCAATAAAAATCTTCAAATGAGTTATTTATAGGAGGATAGAAACAGGTACAGATAGCATTTTTTCAAAAAAAACAAGTTATGCTTAAGAGATCTAACAACAAGTATCAATGGGGCAGCTTAAACTAATATTTCCACTTGACATACTGCTTGTCAACTTAGTGTGTGATGTACGTTCCATTGAAAAAGATATCTGTACATGGATATCGAGATATTTGAAAAAATCATGATGACAATGGATTCAAACATTTCGGTACGTAGTCCGAAAATCAGGTAAAAAAAGTTCAGATAGAGATAGCCACCTAGGTAATAGGCATAAACGAGCCAACCTTGATCTCTGCACAACATACTAAATGCCGAGCCAATTTTCGGACAAGGCAAAATATCAACACGACTTCAATTCGGTTTTCACTGTATCGTTTCATAAGCACGATCGCACATTGCAGTCAACTCCGCCTAACCGACGAGACGAGAGGGAATTTGTCAGCAACACTGAGATCGCTGCAATGCCATATCCACAGAGTTTCTAACCAAAACCTGTGATGTGCATGCCGATACCATCTTGGTAGGCAAGCAGGTCCCATACTATCCATTTTGCCCGCGATGGTCTTCAACTGATTCCGCCATTTATCACAATCTGTCAACCCAGTTTCATAAGATAAAATGGCACTGGCTGAGAGAAGAAGCTCTACAGAGCAATCGAGTTGACTTCATAGGTAAAACGTGATCTATCCAGCGCAGTTCATCGAGCCTAATCTGTTTGTCTGACGAGCAGCACCTGTTGACAGATCCAAAAGTACGTCTAAAGACGTCGGCGGTGCTGATTTGTTGGTGGTAGGCCAAATAGGGACAAGAGGACACACTTTTGTTTCTCCACGATATCCATTCGGGGGGTGGTCGTTTTGCACTTTCAGTTTCACAAAGACGCGATTGATCCACATTTCCAAGTTCGCATCAACTTCGTCTTCGCGGTGGCTGGGTGCTGATTTGTCCCGTCGCCCTCGAAGGCTTCAACATCACTTCCAGTGGTTGGCATGAACGATGTCGAAGCCTCCAGAGGAAACGGGACGAATCAGCACCCAGCCAACACAAAGTCGAGCTCGATGCGAACTTGGAAATGGGGGGGGGGATCAATCGCGTCTTTGTGAAACTGAAAGCGCGAAGTGACTAACCACGAATGCAAATCGTGGAGAATCAAAATGTGACGCTCGCACTGCGAAATCACTCAAAACATAACTGAAGGACCAATTTTTCATCGCGAGCACACCGAAACTCAAAATACTCAAACACAATGACGCTTCGGTAATACCGACAGCGTCGCGAGTCGTTTTAACAATCAAGGACAACGCCAAAATCTCTATTCAAGAGAGCGACAATCGCATAACTTTACGACAATGCTGTCAATGTGTATGGCAACGGCCCGCTAGTCGGCAGGCCTGAATTTTGTCGCTAAAAAGTTTAAAAAAAAAACTTACTTGATGTTGAGTAGACGCAGCATAGATGTGACAAATCCACCGCAGCCGAGCACAGTGACCATAACGATGACAATTGTCGTGGAGAAGAACATTCGACGCACATCTGTGCTGGTGTTACTTATGGCCAATGAAAAGGCCATAGCTCCGCGAAGGCCTGAGAAAAACAACATATGCTGTTTATTGATTGTAATCTTGTTCCAGGAGATGTTGTCACATCCTTCGTGACCGATCCCGCAGAACCTGTGAAAACTATATAAGACGTAATAAAAGAAACTTAGACCAAGAAACTTCGTAATCACTAATTTATTATTGTCCAGGATGGGGGAAATGCAACAATGTGTCGTAATGATTGTAGTTTTACGATACACATGAAGATTTGGCGACATAGTGCTCTTGTACAGCTCACACATAACTGCACGTATAAGAATAAACTGTACTATGAATTGATAAATGTAAAACTAAACTGAGGTGGCATACACACACTTTGAGCTGTGCTAGTCTTGATTAATTATGACGATGAAGATTGGCCGCAACTATATAGAGTGTGTGGCGGAGAACTAACATTTATGCAATTATGTATTAGTTGTTGCGCATCAAGTAACAAATTAGTTACAATACGACCAGAATAATCAGCCAAAGTCAGCTTGAACACGAGGTTGAGCCCGCAGGTTGCTATGCGATACTGTAGAGTTACCTTACATTAAGATGGTGCGAATTTAATACTAAAAGATTGAACAACGACTGCTAATTTATTCAAGGTGGGCTGCGCAGTATCTAGGCATTCGAATGGTACATCAACTGCATAGTCAAGATCGACTGATCTACCGCCGGAGACAACTTATCTGTCTACATCCTGGACATTTGAAACTTTATAATTCATAACTGCAAAAAACGAAAAAATGGACATTGTTGATGGAAACCGTAGTTAGCAGTATTTTTTGGAATAACTCATTGTAGACCCTAACTCGGCCAGAAATGGCAGTACAGGATTTATATGTTTATTGGGTATGCACATTTATGACAGAATATCGAAGAAAACATCGAAATCCACTAAGTGAAAGACAAACCTGAAGTCTAGAAAGATAAATATTTTGGGACGGCGAAACACATTATCTGTGAAAACCCTTCCTGACCGGATTCCGGGTTTTTCCTCTCTAGAAGATTCACGCGAAGCGCTGAGTTGGCGTAAGTTAATTGACGCAAATAACTTAGATACGACTATAGACGAGCTTATGCACAAACTACGATAGCCTTTTTTGAAGTTAGGGCTGTTACATCCTTAGCCCATCTGATCCAAAAGGATTCCAGATCAACTTTCAGACTGTGCTTAGTTTGGCGTCTAATTACTCTAACAGTATAATCATAGTAATAGCTAGCAAGAATTTGTCGCCCAATTTAGAGAATCCACAGAATTCTCAGAGACCCAATGACCGGTTCAACAGGAGACTACAACGCCACATACACTGGAACTTGTGCAATCTATAGCGAATTTGAGCTATGCCCACAGTCAGTTTGAAATCTCACCATCACGGCCAGTTAGCATCGATTTTGGATAATCTCTATTTTTTTGTTAGAAGGATGACTGTTCGATATTTCTTATATCTATTTGAGATATATTCTTATTTACCTATCCGTAAAATGTGAGTGCAAATCTCCAACGGACACGTGCATGATCGGAGTCGAAATGGATTTTCTAAAACGAGCCGTAGAACAACTTGTGACGCAACGCCCCACACTGTGTACGAACTGTGCTCCAAGCAACAATCGGGCAGTCGTTCGCAATCACTTTACTGCTTTAAAAAAGGTGCATCTGCCACCTAAATGAAATTATGCATCTCTAAATGACATTTAAACAGACTTGATTTTACACGTCATTCAGCGGACACCGGATTTATGATTAACTGTGATGTTTTGTCACGTATATGCATAATTAATGATAACAGAACAGCAGAGCTATGTTGAAGTCGACAGAAATTGTTGAAGAGGATACATCATGAATGAAAAACAGTGCAAAAATCACAAGGCTCCATTAACTAATGATATGAAGCAAAGACTGCACCGACTAGAATCGTGAATAAGCTCCAGCAAAAGGATTTTCGAATAAAATTAGCTAATGTGGATTTACACATTAAGTTTTGGAATAATCGATCTTCACATTTTAATCTCAAGTTTCTAATTACTTAGTTATAGTCTTTCTGTCGAGTACCATGTATTCATGAACATTTATGCCAACTATCACTATTCCTTGCAATATTAGCAAGGATTAACTTTTGGTAGATAAAGTCTTGTCTGAAATTCAATGATTTTAAGCTTCTTACATACACGGAAAATTTTTAGATAATTTATTGTGTTATAACATTACATTTGGTTTATATAATTTGTGCTATCTTAACCTCCTTCATCATCATCATCATCATCAATACCATCATCATCATTATCAATACCATCATCCCCATCATCATCATCATTAATACCATCATCCCCATCATCATAATAATCATCATTATCACGTCCAGCCATACAATAGTCAAAAGTGACTAATGTTTCACTGCCATATAACCATAAGGAGTGAAAAAAATACAAAGAACACCAGAAATAATATTTTGGACAAATTATTAATGAGACTTATGAGAGAGAAGGAATACCTAGTTACTATGAGTAATTTTATCAGGATAACTCACTAAAATGAGGCATAGATAGACGCAACATCATGTCCAGCCATACAATAGTCAAAGGTGACTAATATTTCACTTCCATATAACTATAAGGAGTGAAAAAAGTATATAAGTTAAATTAGACAAATTATTAGTGAGATTTACGAGAGCGAGAGAGACAGAGAAAGAAGGAATACCTTGCTACTATGAATAAATTTATCAGGATAACTCACATAAATGTGGGAAAACTAAACCTCACCACAACACCATTTTGGCCAAGTTAGTATTCGGGCATGGCAACATCAACAATACAGCTTCCTTGCGGCTTTCACTATATCACGTAATAAACATCTACGTCACCTTTAATTACGTAATTTAACTTGGTAGGAAAAGTATTTATTGACATATCAGATGTGATAATATAGATTTAGTCCACGCCAAATCCTCACATTTACCAATCCGTCATTGCAAATTCACTTAGATGGGCGTATGCGTAATTGCAATACTTAACCGATTAATAAACTGGTAAAGACACGTGGAAACATAGGCGACGAAAGCCTATCTAGGGGGACGTCCGTACTTGTTACGAAATCAGCCAGTTATAAGCATAGGCAACACAGTTACATAAGAAATATTTCAATTGTTCAATGACTTGCCTATATTTGGTGTCATGAACTTCCGACCGATGAAGATATCCAACTAGGTGTATCAAAATTTTTCGAACGAAAAGACAACAGTAAACAATAATTGATAGCTTGGGTGGTGGTAACAATTCTTTTAATCCAATTTTCGAGAGTGAAGTGAACACCAATTCCATTGTATTTAGCCAGTAGTCGAACAACATAGAAAAACTACCACCACTCGCATGCAAAACAATGATCAGGTAATTGCCCAACATTCGTGCAAAACTTTCTTGATTCTGCTACTTTATGTATAGGAGTACATGCTTTTACAGAAGTTGGAAGAGATCGCGTGGTGCAACGCCCTACACTACAACTAAAACTGTTGCTACTCAAATATAATCTATATTTTGTGCAGTTATATATTAGTAGTTCAACGATGCCGTCAACTCATCTGTCACACAAGTAAAATCCGCTACTACATAATCAAATCAATTAAGTGTTTATGTCATTATCATCAGCCAAACAAAAGCCAAAAGTGACTAATGTTTCACTGCCATATAACCATAATGGCTATATGTGGATTTTAAAAGAACATTAGTGAGGATAGTTTGTATTCTAAGTTTGCCTTCTCCTAGATAGTCTGCCAACCAAGGCTGATGAACAGCATCTGTCCAGATGCCAGTGGACAGTTTCGTTCAGTAGCCGAAGCTTGCCCTTCGCATCTGGCAAGCTTGCTCTCATTCCGTCATTCCCCCATTTAACAATAAAATTTACTGCACAGTTAGACCAAACTCAAGGCTTCACATGAAACGAGATGATGGCTGTGTCCCTTTAGACCCGGCAAGGTTCATGCTACCATTCCCGGACTGACTAGCTTGTGCCCGCCCGTCGTCAGGCCGGAATCTCTATGACAACAGGCCAGAATTAAGTCTTACTCTCAACTATAAGTAGATAAATTAAGCCGGAGTAGTAAATATCCTACACGTTAACTGCATTGCATAAAATGCGAGCTTTAACAGAGAGTCTTCGACTCGTTAACTAAGACAATTTCTGACTCTTCATTGTACGGCTTCAGAAATTTATATATTACCAGCAGAACGATGCCAATAACGCATAGATAGGTGTAATGCATGCAGATCTGAAATACTGATAGGATCCTAAATACTTGTTACAAGTACGCAAAAATAGACCAACTTCTGTTATCCAATGAACCTCTCGATGCTTCCTTTTGTCAGATTTGTTTTAACGTTTGCTCTATAAAGACGCCGAAAAGAGAAGAGAACCTAGAGTTAATAGACGGTGATTTACACTAGGACGTTTCGTCATTTTGTAGTACGACATTTGGCCCGGTGATTTAATCAGTACCACCAGTCGACATGTGCGTTATTATCTCATGTAGCCATTGCATGTTAGCACGAAAAATGAACTATTAAAGTCTGCTTTCGAAATGGGGATAATTGTAGCACTTCGGCAGAGCTAGCATTCATCATAACGCATCCAGGACTAGTTCAAGCCTGGGATGTCGGCAGTCTGTCAACCAAGGTTGGCGAGCACTTTCTGCCCAGGCGCTAGAGGCCAAAGGATCCTTCATGCTTAGCAGGCTTGATATTGTTCCATCACTGTCCAGTTACCACTTAGTGTTACCGCATAGTTAAACCAAACATAAGGCTTTGTGAGCAACGGGATGATGGCCGAATCCCAACAGAACCAGCAAGCTTCACTATACCATTACCGGGTTAACTAGTGTTGCCGGTTGTTGGGTCGGAATTGTCCATGGATGCATGCTAAGAATATAAATAAAGTTCGTAACACAGCCAGTAGGACCGGTTCACGACCAGATGAAGTGTGGTCGGACAATTTAATGATTACGAGTTGTCGTCACCAGACTTATGCGTGTATGGTTCTATTTGCTGCTTACGGTGTTGCCTAGTTACGCAATAACTGAAATGTACATTAGTAGATAAGGGTTCAAAGATGTCAACACATATTCTAGTGAATTGACAAAGATAATTGAAATAAAAAATTACCAGATCTGCGTTTTGACTAATGCAGTTTTCATCCCAGTTGTTTTGTATCTTCAAAATATTTCGGTTGCCGCTATCTGCCGCCTTTTTTAAGTTGGTCCATCCTCGCCGGTTTTACACTGGTTTGTTTTGTAAAACTGGTGAGGACGAACCAACTTCAAAAAGGCGGCAGATAGCGGCAACCGAAATAATTTGAAGATACAAAACAACTGGGATGAAAACTGCATTAGTCAAAACGCAGATCAGGTAATTTCAATTAATCAACTGAAATATGAATTGTAATAATTAATAGTTAAATCAACCGACCATTTGAGTTTATCCTCCAAGTACTATACGATTCCGCTTTTCATCAGATATGACTTCCAACTGGTAAGTAAATTTGTTTCAAGCTCTCATAACTGAGCATATTTAAGCATTAAATGCTCAAAATGATAATGCTATGATACAGGAAACAGGACTGCTAGTGTCAATCAAGACCAGCGTATCAGACTATGGCTAAAGTAACAGATGTACGGAATGTTTCTTCTCACTCACGGCATGGTGGCCCAGTGGTTAGAGCAGAAGTTCCCAGCTTGGAGCTCCGTTCGCGGAAAATTCTGGCCTGTACATTATGAGTTGCCGATACGGACGAAAACGGTCTACTGGATAAATTTCCTTTTCTACACTATACACTTCTTAGTTTATACAGGCATACCGTCGTAAAGTCCATCCCCTCCTCAACGTGGTACGACGGTGTCAACCATGTCTCGATGGCCGATCGTACATGGGCTAACGGGGCTATGGCGGTGGTGTCACCAGGGCGTGGTGGATTTCCGACCGGCAATCGGATCTCCTATAAAATACCACATGAGCCCGACGACGGCACCATAACTCGGCGTGTGTTCCCCGCCACAAAAGGGTTCAACAGCCACAGGATTACATGGACTCCTGGACAGTAACCCGTACTTCCGAATGGCGAATGAACTCTCAACAGCCAACGGCAACCATGCAACTTACTGCTGCCTTGCAGACTGCGCTTGGATGTGCAAAGGCTAGAGGTGCGTCCTCGATCAAAAAGCCGAGTGGTGAGGGGACACCACCTGTACCAAATTCCCAAGAAACTCCATGAAATCAATGGAGCCGGCTTATCCTCCAAAAGGAGTCAGCCGCAGTAAAGTAAGGTAAAAGTTATACAGGCATATGTAAGTAATGGGTCAGGTGCCTATATCAAGACAGCAACCTTGATTATAGCAAATATTATCATCGCCCGCAAATCCAATGTGCGTTTAATTGTATAAAAGTTCATTGCAATACCACTTCCACATCTAATGTGGTGTCTGTCCAGTAATGACGGATTGTGGATGGATAGTTGGAACGTCGGGTCTAAATGGATGCCATATGTTCCACCTAAAAGTAAAGACTCACCGAGTTAAATAAGTTAGTATATGACTGATAATTGTGTGTAGTGTGTGGCAGGGTAGCTCAGTGGTTAGAACACCAGATTCAGAAGCAGATGTGATGAGTTACCAATAAGGACGAAACCGGTCTACTGAATGAATTGCCTTTTCCACACTATGTAATTCTTAGTTTATACTGACAAATATGTGTATTTAATGGGTCAGGTGTTTATATCATGTTCGCAAACTTTATTATAGCAAATATTATCACCGCCTACGAATCCAATGTATATTTAATTATATAAATACTAATTTCAATACCACTTCGACACCTAGTGTGGTGTCTGTCGAGTAATGACGAATTGTGGATGGTTATTTGGAACTTTGGGGATAAATGGATGCCATATGTGCTCAAACTAAAAAAAGACTAACCGAGTTAAATAACTTAGTATATGACTGAAAAGTTTGTATAGTGTGCGCCAGGGTGGCTCAGTGGTTAGAGCACCAGATTCCGAAGCAGACGTGCCCAGGTTCGAGGCCTGTCCGCGGCAAATTATGGCCAGTACGTGATGAGTTTCCATAAGGACGAAACTGGTCTGGTGGATGAATTTCCCATTCTACACTATACAATTCTTAGTTTATACTGACATATGTAAGTAATTAATGGGTCAGGTGCTTATATCAAGTTTGGAACATTATAGTAAATGTTATCACCGTCCGCGCAACCAATGTTCGTTTAATTATATTCTCATTTATGTCGATTGTTGTTTAAAATCATTAGAAAGCACATCCAACACGAGCATGATGTCATGTCGGGTTGTGACTAACTTCTATCTCCTCTTCGCATATGTTGTCTCCTACAGAATTTCGTTTTTACTCATACATCTGGGGATTGCACTGTTGTTTCACCCTGCATCCCTCGACAAACAATAAGCTGAGTTTTAAGCGGAGCGCCGGCCCCCACTGAGGATTGTGCCAACGTAAAAACATTTCATTTGTTCAAGTTTAATTTGGCATATACTCTTTGTTCTTTATGAACACTTTAACTGAACACAAAACGACACGACACGCCTAATTCATACAAGTAAATATGCTGCTTCGCAACTACAATATATTACATGAATTATGTTGCTCGAAGGGACAAAATGACAAACACGCCCAGGTTATGCTAGGACACATCTATAAAAGACAGTTGTCATGGTTTATTATTTTTAAATAATTGCAAACGTGCTAATTATACCATTTACATTGTTGTTCTCAGGCCAGTATAAAACTAAAAGTAAATCTCATTTTAATAAGCAACAGCAACGCGTATAAAAGCATGACAATAACCCGAAGCAGTAGAATGTCACTTGACAGAAAAAGCACATAAAAGTCAGCAACGAAAGAAAATGTAATCAGTTTGTACGTTAACAAATTAAGTATGCATGCATACATATCAACACACGTAACTACCAGCAAACAAGCATATATTTATATTTATAAGCACCAAAAAATATATTAATTTCAACAAACAAAACAACAAACATACATATCTATCTGCTAATATGCAAAAATACATACATCAAAGCATACATACATTTATACAAAAATACACCAACAATATATACATACACACATATATATTTAAACAACAGCTATATATATATATATATATATATATATATATATAAATGGATTCTAAATTTGTTACATTAACGAATGCATACATAGACAGACGCATCATCATGTCGACCCGAGAAAGTGACTTATGTTTCACTGCCATATAACCATAAGGAGTGAAAAAAGTATATAAGTGAAATTAGACAAATTATTAGCTAGATTTACAAGAGCGAGAGAGGCAGGGAGAGAAGGATTACCTAGTTACAATGAGTAAATTTTTAGGATAATTAACAGAAATGAGGCAAACTAAACCTCGCCACAACACCATTATGGCCAAATAAGCCTTCGAGCAAGGCGACATCAGCAATACAGCTTCCTTGCGGATTTCACGGTATCACGTCATAAACAAACCAATCCTCGCAGCTAATTTGCCCTACTAAGAAAAGAATGTTACGAAGATGACTCTACTAGACATCTGCAACAAGATCGCCACTGAGCACGATTCGATGCCATATCGATAAGGGTTTCTAACCAAGAAAAATGTTGCGCACGAGGACCCTATCTTGGAAGACGAGTGGGTCATATCCTACCCAATTTGGATGTAAGTGACTTCAACTGTTTCTGTCATGTCGAATCTTCCCACCGTATTTCTTACGCCAATTTGGTGCTGGATGAGAGAACAGAGCTCTACTGGGCAATCGAAATGAGGGAATACGCAAAACGTGACCGAGCTAACGAAGTTGATGGAGCCTTATTTGTTTTTCTAACGAGCACTTATTTGCAGATACAAAAATACGTCTACGGATGTCAACGTTAGTTATTCGTTGTTGGTAACCAACATGTGCTATACTTCTCAAACAACGATGATCGAATGCCTGTAAGCGTCTCAGATCATCAACTCTAAGAGGCCAAGTTTCACTAGCGTATAGTAAGACTGCGCGTACATATGCATTGTAAACACGACCTTTAAGGCAAAGTTAAATATTCGCGTTTCTCCATAAATGACGAAGGTTCGAGAAAGCTACTCTAGCTTTCGCGATTCGTATTCCCACCTCGTCGGACATATTGCCTATGTTATTGATAGAGCTCCCAAGATATGTAAACCTGTCGACTATGTCAAGATTTTCATTCTGCAGTCGCAACGTTGGAGTGAGTGGTGGGTGATCCTGTAACAGTATCTTACATTTAGAGGGTGCGAATTGCATACCGAAAGACGGAACAACGTCTGTTAATCTATTCAAGGTGGCCTGGGCAGCATGCTGATTGTCGAATTATAGTACGATATCATCCGCATAGTCAAGATCGACTAGTTTATAGCCCGATAGAACTTCAACTCCAGCATCCTGAATGTGTGGGAGAGTGTTGTTCATAATAGCATCGATTACAAAATTAAACAAAAAATGGGGAAAGTGGACAACCTTGACGAACACCACTGCTGGTTGTAAAGTTATGCGTTAATTCGTTATAGACCTTAACGCGACCAGAAGTATTTGTGTAGAGAGCTCGTATAATATTAACAAATTTTGTGGGCACACCGCTTTTCGACAAGATATGGAATAAAACATTGCGATCCACCGAATAAAATGCACCCTTGAAGTCTAGAAAGACGACTATTGTGAGAAGATGATATAAATGTCTCTGTTCGAGAACTTGCCTTAACGTAAAAATATTATCTATACAACCTCGTCCTTCGCGGAATCCGGCCTGTTCTTCTCTTGTATGTGATTCACGTGAAGCGCTAAGACGACGTAGGATAATCGAAGCAAATAACCTTGATACGACCGGAGTCAAACTTATACCACGATGGTTATCGCACGAATTACGATTGCCTTTTTTGAAGATGGGAATGATGGTCGACTCATTCCAGTCAAGTGGTACGGTTTCCTCATTCCATATAGTATGAAAAAGTTTGGTCAACGCTCCTGAAATTATATCGCCACCATCCTTAAACAATCCCGGAAGCAGATCATCGGGGCCTGCGGCTTTGCGGCGCTTAAGAGATAGGATTGCATCGCGTACTTCTAACTCGGATGGTTCTTCGGGACTAACATAAGTGCTCCTCGTTAGAAAAACAAATAAGGCTCCATCAACTTCGTTGGCTCGGTCACGTTTTGCGTATGCCCTCATTTCGATTGCCCAGTAGAGCTCTGTTCTCTCATCCAGCACCAAATTGGCGTAAGAAACAAGGTGGGCAGATTTTGACATGGCAGAAACAATTAAAGTCACTTACATCCAAATTGGGTAGTATAGGACCCACTCGTCTGCCAGGATGGGGTCCTCGTGCACATCACAGTTCTTGGTTAGAAACCCTTAGCGATATGGCAGCGAATCGAGCTCAGTGGCGATCTTGTTGCAGATGTCTAGTAGAATCATCTTCGTAACTTTATTTTCTTAGTAGGGCAAAGTTAGCTGCGAGGTTTGGTTTGTTTATGACGTGATACAGTGAAATCCGCAAGGAAGCTGTATTGCTGATGTCGCCTTGCCCGAATGCTAACTTGGCCATAATGGTGTTGTGGAGAGGTTTAGTTTGCCTCATTTCTGTGAGTTATCCTGATAAATTTACTCATAGTAGCAAGGTATTCCTTCTCTCTGCCTCTCTCTCTCTCTCTCGCAAATCTCACTAATAATTTGTCTAAATTTACTTATATACTTTTTTCACTCCTTATGGTTATATGGCAGTGAAACATTAGTCACTTTTGACTTTCGTATGGCTGTACATGATTATATATGGCATCTCTGCAGACCTGAAGTTCCAACTAGCCACTCCAAATCTGTCATTATAGAGCATAACCCACGTTACCTATGTAAGTCGTGTTAAAGTGAAAATTTATCTAATTGAACAATCATTGATTTTGCGAAGGTTGCGATCTTGATATAAACACCTAACCCATTATGTATACAAATTTGTTTGTATAAACCAAGCATTGTTTAGTGTAGCAAAGGAAATTCATATAGTAGGCCGGTTGTGTCCTTTTTGGGAACTCATTACGTACTGTACAGAAGATTGCCATGAACTCGGCTCAAACTGAGGCACTTTTGCTTCTACGTCTGGGACGCTGTACACTCTGCAACTCCTGCGCATAAAACACATGATTTTCAGCTGCGAACTAATTTATTTTTTGTTAGCAGTTAATGCAATCTTTGTGCTATCCGCGTCTGGGAGGCACTGAACACTTTGCACACATTCTTTAGTGTGTATTCAATATGCATCTCACTATTTAGTCTGTGATTTATCCCTCCGATCTATTGAGAATGATTTGCCGCCCATTTAAACGCAGCGGATTCGTTCTGATTGTTCAGCGGAGGTCAATAAATTATCCCCTGATTTACTGCCTTCTTGTCATGTATCTTTCTTACCTATTTTAATGTCTGCTTTTCTTTTACTCTCAGTGAATTCCTCTGTGCATCTAACATAATTTGAATGAAACCTAGAAAGAAGTGCAGATTTTGTTTTTCTATTTCCTCAGATTAATTCAAGTTTTCGTTTCTCTTGATTTGTTATCGATGTTTTCATTAAATTTTATCAGAATTTATGCCTAAAAGCCTCACCTAATCTGTCTAAATGAGATGTCAATTTAAACATAAATCAATTAGGTATGACGTTAAGTGTTAAGCATATTTTCAAATCTCACTAATAATTTGTCAAAATTCACTTATATACTTTTTTACACTCCTTATGGTTATATGGCAGTGAAACATTAGTCACTTTTGACTTTCGTATGGCTGTACATGTTGATGACATCACTATAGCATTGAAATGGAATAAAAATCGCCTTTTTATGCGTATTTTTGGCCTAAGGAGCCACATTTTAAAGTACGCGAAGCGATTCTTGTCTACTGAAGGACCCCCATATGTTTACGCAGTGTACCTACACCATGAGGCTTATTTTATACTGTAAAATGTATATTTAATGAGATTTGTGTTTATATCAAGCTTGCAATTTTGATTTAAACAGTCAATAAATACAGTCGAAATCAAATCATTAGAGTATGCAGCTTTGCAAGGCTAAAGAGATAATATCGCATTCCGTGTTTCCAACTCCTATGGTTGTGCAAGATTAGCGTTCCGCACTGTTAATGCAGGCCTTCTTTCGGGTATCCGGACTGATGCAGGTTCTAGAGCAATTGATTTTTTGGATTATAGTTTTTTTCGAATCTGTTGTCAAAATAAGTTGTACGATGCATGGGCATTTACCAGCTGCGAACACATAATCCATTTCTTGTGCATCTTCTTCCACAAGGATCCAAGATTAACCCGCCGACAGTGCTTATGATGACGTCTAATAGCTCTAGGAGTATTATTAACAGACAAACTAGTATGCGTTTGGCGTCTAGTTTCCAGTATCTCTACAGACCTTTAAGTAATCTGCGTTCTGCATAACAGATGCTAGCTTCGTTCACAATAAGTTCAAAATTTCACCATCTAGACCAGTAAGCTTTGTTGTTTTTCGGACAGACGTCTGCTCGAATTTGTTTAGATCTATGTAAGGATTATTCCGATATATAATTTCGTAAAATTTGTGTGGAATAAGTGCATGGTCCGAGTCGACTTAAGTATTCCAAAAAGAACGACAATCCTGGATGCAACCACGCCATATACAACTAATTGCAGCATGATATTTGAGTCCACCGTTGTCGTGGGGCTGGATAACGCCAAGTGGCGCAATGTCTTACAGTTCGTCTGAAGTTTGTGCTACTTGGGTACAATCTCTGCTCCGCGCAGCTATCCAATTATCGTTCACCGTTATTGTAGCGAATTGAGCTTAGAATGTATCTACCACCTTAACCAAATTCCGCGTCGCTTAACCGACTAACTTGACTAGTCATGTCACCCCTAATCGAGACTATATCTGAACTTCCTGTGATAATTAGTTGAGAACTCAAGTCTGAGCATAAAGCGCGACCTTGATGTCGTTCTTGCTGCAATCGGTGGGACCATGCGCAGATGCAGCGAAAATGCAAAATTAATTAAGGATGCTTAAGTTAATTCCAATGCACTTTTTTAGGCGTGCCGTAAACACTCGGCAGCTGACAGCATCCTATTCAGTTAAATAAGTCACTGCTCGTGAGCTATGTACAATACCGAGTTCCCATTGTCCAGCTTGAGAAAATTTCGTGATGCCCGCGCTCCGATGCCAATAACGTGTATATAGGGATGGTGCAACCAGCTCAGTATTGCACGTAGGATCCTGTATTCTGGTTTCAGTTACGCAGCATACGTCGATTTCTAATTGATCCAACGTACGCACAAGAGCTTCTTGTTGTTCAGTTTGTTCTAATGTTCGCACATTAAATGCGTCAATGTTAAAACCTAACCCAGGTTAAATGAATGAGGCTACTTAATTTTTGTTGTTGTTGATATTTTGCAACCCGATATTGGGCTCAGTGATATCCTCGACACCCACCCTAGTCATAGTATCTAAAAGAGCGTTATTGTTAGATTGAGAAGAGAAAAGGGAAGGAAAAGAGGCAGAATCGGAGATAGCGGAGCCTACAGTAGACTGATCTCGCTTATCCACCCTGCGCGACTCAGCAGATGAGGCGACACCTTCTATCCTGCACGACGTTCAATGCAGTATGGATGTTTTATTATTATTCTTGTTGTTCATTGTTACAAGTGGACTGTAAACGAACTCTGCGCCGCAAATTACCAGTGAGAATGGTTTTTATTCAAAATTTTCCTTCTATTCGTTAGTCTGCCAACTAGGACATTTCGCTTAGCATGAAATTGAATAACGGCTATATCAAATAAGCTCCGGTAGAGTTCGTGTTACTATTAAAGATCTGGCAAGCTAGCACTCGCTGATCTTCATGAGGGAAATTTCTATGTTGTCAGGCCACTGTATTGATACATGCCTATATTTATGTATGTATGTATTTAAATGAACAATGGTTGCACGGGCGGTGATAACAAATAATTCAATCAAGCTAGAGATCATGATATACACACCTGACTGATTAAATTCATACATTTGCCAGTATAAACCAAACATTGTGTGGCCTGCGACACGGTGGCTCATTGGTTTGAGCAACAGATTTCGAAGCAGACGGGCTCCGGTTTGAGCACCGAGCGCGGCGAATGCTGGATAGTACGTGATGAGGTGCCAATAAGGAAATCACCGGTCTACACTATACTATGCTTGGTTTCTGCTGACAAATGCGGCACGTGTTTATATCAAGATTGAAGTAATTATATGTATGCACGCATGTGCGTATGCATGAATGTGTGTATATTTACTTAAGTATGGAAATATGCATTTAGCGCATATTTTTATTTTTATATGTATACATTAATACATTCGTAAGTATATATATATATATATATATATATATATATATATATATATATATATATACACGTATGTATGCATTTATGTATGTATGCATGCATTCACGTATGTGTGAACATGTATATCGCGATTCGCCATCAATTTAAAGTTAAAAAAATGTCAGACAGAAATGTCTGGATTAAGATTTATGAATCTAAAGTACCACCAATCCAACCACATCTACGAAACGTATATTATGGTACAAATTTAGCGTGAGTCGCAGGTACGGATGTGTTACGACTTCCCTTGAAGCGGAGCAACAGCCTGCATGCAATCTAATAGTTTATAATTAAAATGCATCTATACTTGAATTGCGGATCTGATGACGCTTAAAGAAGGCATAGACGCGCCGGAATATTTACCTTACAATAAGTGCAAGATTAAGTATTTAAACGAAGCCTGTTTCGTGACAGAGAAGAAATTAATTACCTGGCGCTTTTTTACCCCAAAAGGTGTTTGCATCCACTTTTTTCAATTTTACTTCAACGATTTCGGCTTCAGGTTTCAGTAGTCTTGGTGTTATTATTGATTGATGGGTAAATATGGTTTGAATACTTCATGGCACTATGTAGATATTACTATAATTTGTTTCTTTTGAAATGCGAGCTTTAATAAAATTCATTGTAGAGTGTGAAAAAAGGAAACCAATCAATTGCGTGCGTCACCTCCAGTTCAAGCTCAATGCCTAAACATGCTTTTTCTGCTTGCATAAATCCGGCTGCAATTTGTTTATCCATAAGGCTTCGTATGTGGCTAGCTCCCTTTTGTTATTGCATTTAGTAATTACTTTGAATGCTACGTCTGGAGAACATACGTGCGATGTTTCGACGATGTGTTGCGCAATTGCAGACGTGTATTCACCATTTGATTTAAAACAGGCGTTTAAGTTGCAATGTTCTCTCATTCGAGTAATTAACCGTCTGGTCGATCGGCCTACGTAAGTTGATCGACAACTTGCGCATGTATATTGGTAAATAATATTTGATATCGACATTAACGGCTGTTTCTCTTTGATTGCTGGTAAAGGCAAGTGTGTTACCCTAAATAACACTCGTAGTTTGGCTGCATTAAATGTGCGTGTTAATGCTGCTTCAACTTTCTTTTGTGCCATTCGGGAAACTGCATCCCCCTTAAATGGGATGTTTAGGTAGACTGTTTTCTTTTCTGGCCCGTAATACGTCTGTTTCTGTTTAATTCCCCTTTTAATATATGATTCAATTAATTGTCTGTGATAGCCATTAGACAATAATTTGTGTGCGTAGTTTTTACTTTCTAAAAACAGGAATTGTGGCTGTCTTGTTCTGCGGATTTACTCAAGCGCACTATACCTATCCGAATTTGTCCAATCATTCGAAGTTGAGGACCAAATCGGTAGGTGAACAATAACTGAACATTTGAAATTAACATGGTTACGAATGATTAGGCAGTGAGCGTAGGAATAATTTATGGTTGTCTTGTGCTTCCGCTTTAACATGATTCATTCTGCACATTCGGCTTGCAGGTATTGGTTGGACCGTCGCGTTCATTTGAGGTGCGTTGATTTCATTGGCTGAATCTTGGTCTGGGCAGGTGGTCTACACACCTTGCTAGCCAAGCTACCTAGACCACTCGCTGAAGAGCGAAAGCCAGTCATCTCGTAGCCGGCTATTATTATTGGCCATGTCGGTCACTTAATCACATCGAATCGTGCTTATCGAAACGCAATTATCTGGCGAATATCTAGAGTTTTCTAGCAGTAAATAGGTTTAACATGAAGAGGCCCTGTTGCTTAGGCTTTATTGTTATTATTATTAGGCTTTTATTGTTACTTCTGAAACTCACTGGATTTATTTTTGTAAGTAACTTTCTCTTGCCTAAATATGTGTATGACTTATTTAATTTAATAGCAACGTCTCGTGTTTTACTGGCTTTTTATGGATAGTTCTATGAAATCAACCTCCATGTTTTGCAGCAAATCATATTCAGCGTCACCATAAATTTATGATTTCTTTTCTCTCGTGAAGACTGGTCTAGTACTATTTTGACGGATGTTTTCCAAGCCTAAAGCACATTTTTGCTTCATTGAGGCAAATGACGAAGCGTGGAATTCATTATTAACGATCTTTTCCAGCGATTTATTATAGTTATTTATTATTTAATCAATACTGAGTAATTGACAAGTAAACTTAGACGCTATTGGAGCAAGCAAAAAATGCATGTTCAGACATTGAATTTAAACTGGAGGTGACGCACACAATTGATTGGTTTCCTTTTTTAACACTCTCTTTATGTTTACATATTTCTATCTTGTTTTGCTTTCCAATTTATATATATAAAGATATGTTCATTAGTAGATACTTGAGGAGATAATGAGAAAGAAACGTTTCTTGTATCTGATAAAATTTCTTTTTGTTTTTGCACATAGGAAGGGTACAATGAATTTATAATTATTAATTCAAGTGGTTATATTTAGTTTAATCTGTTTCTTTTATATATATATATATATATATATATATATATATATATATATATATATTACATATGTCTATATATATATATACACTCAGAAAGCGTGATATAAAAAAGAAGTAACTAAGATAGGTAGCACATTTTGACTTACGGTTTCCTAATTGAAGTTTGAAGGCCAGGAGAAGTAAACATCGGATCACTATTTATCTGCTCAGGAGGTATACCGAGTGATTCAGTACGATGTGTATTTTCAATTTGAATATTCTAAAGTAGAAAAAGGGAACAAGAAAACAAAAATAAGAAAAGTTTATATACTGTAGTATCAAAAACCTATTGTAAAAATAAATCAAATGAAGACAGCATCGGGCCATTTCTTTGTAAAGATCTTTTTTAGGAACACCCTGTGTCGTACAGATGGCTAAAAAATCAAATCTGTTTTTATATGAAATTTTAGAAAGGAACTTTTAAAATGGCTATCACCAACAACGCAATCAATGTTCGCTTAAATGTGTACCTAGTACACGAGGAGCGATGGTTATTAGATTGTCGTGTTCATGTCTACACAGAAATGTTGCAGGCGACACTTGACGTCCAGTGCAATTCGTGCAAGACTACCGGAGAGATAATAACCATTTTTTAGTAAATGTATTTTAGTTTGATTTTTGTTATTCAATACACCGTCGGGCTCGGATAACAGAAAAGTGAATCGCAGCAGCAATCCAATTGAACTTCAGCTCGCAATCTTCATTTAAAGAATCGTTGCCACCACCCGTGCAATCAATGACTGTTTAATTGTATTTATATATATATATATATATATATATATATATATATATATATATATAGATATATATATATATATATATATATGTGTGTGTGTGTGTGTAGAGACAGCTGCAAAATTGTTAAGTAGCTGTTCATGACAGCATATAAATTGTGCAGCCGACATTTCCAGTAAAATTAAATAATAATATTAACATGTAACGGCACTCAATCAACTTTACCGCAAGTTAACAGTGTACCTACAAGAAGCTACATTGCACCGCTATCGGCTGATACCCTCTTCTACTAAACCAGCCTGTGTAATATAATTGATTCTTACACACTTACCGAAAGATGTGTGAATGGTCTACTGGTATTCATCCTAGAATCAAAAGACTCAGCTACACACATGAAGAAGACAATGAATCCCGCCTCTCCACCCATCGCATTCATCCTCGAGAAAGAGTACCAAGCAATCTTCCCTTCTCTGACATCCAACTCACTCAAAAAGAAAATGCTTTGACACAGGAAATAAAGAAAGAATCGACATTCATCGAGGAATGCTTCCAGCACACCCGCATTGCACAAAATAATGCAAGAGTAACTCAATAAACAGCCTAGCATACCGAACCAGGGCGAACTGCTCCGAAAACATCTTGGAGGAGCTCGTTATCATCATCATCACGCCCAGCCATACAAAAGTTACTAATGCTTCATTGACGTATAACCATAAGCAAGGAAAAATATGAAGAACGAAAAAAAAATTATAATTTAGGCTCATTATTAGTTAGATTTACGAGAGAGAGAGAGAGCGAGATAGAGAGTAACTTGTTATTATGAATAAATTTATGAAGATAACTCACAGAAGTGAAGCAAACTAAACCTCTACACGACAATATTATGGCCAAGTCAGCATTAGGGAAAGGTAACATCAGCAGTGCAGCTTCCGTGCGTGTTTCGCTATATCAGAGGAGCTCAGCTACCTGAGGAATATTTCACTGTTAAACAACTGCCAGGAGCGGGGTACATTGCAACATCAAACCCCACCCAATTCGTCCTACAGAGAATACCAGCAAATACATTGAGTGTATATAACGAATATTTAATGCATGCAAATGGTAAATTCTTATTCAGCCACTCTAGTCTCATTTAGTTAGATGAAAATAACTGTTACGGAAATGCACGCACACACAGTTCAGTCTGAAGTATAAATAATATGGCTAGAGGAAATAACGCGCTTGCTGCATTAGTTTCATTTGTTAAACTTGTGAGGATAGTCCAACTGAAGAAGGCTACCGATAAAAGCAGCCAAACTATTTTAAAGAAAGAAAACTACTGGAACAATAAAAGCAGCGTTAGTCAAAACGCAGATCAGGTGATTTCAATTATTCCAGATTCGCAAAAAAATCTTCAAAGCAGCAAATCTGTTGGCCTAAACTCATCATTAAAAGACGACACACTAGCCTAAATAATTAAACATTGGTTGAATCGAATCACGAAAGTAAATTTCCCCAAATTAAAAGTAAACATCATTTTAGCACGCAATGAATCAGAAAGCTAAATGGCAAATATCTACCGCCATCTGCCTGCAAATCTTTCATAGTTAAAAAATACACTTAGACGTGCAGTTGAATATATGTTGTACGTGCGAAAATACAATTTAATAAAGCAAAATTACCACATAAAATTTACCTGATTTTCGGATTGCGTACCGAAATATTTGAATCCACTGTCATCATGATTTTTGCAGATATTTCGGGCTCCAATTACGGAGGCCTTTTTCAATGCCAAACACATCACACACTTAGTTGACAATCAATATGTCAAGAGGAAATATTAATTTAAACCGCCTCATTTATACTTGTTTTTAGATCTCTTAAGAATAACGTTTTTTAAAATAAAAATGTTAGGAAAGTGTATGTTAAATTGGTTTGTGTATGTGTCTACATGTATACACTCTTCGCAATGAGATTACAGTGATATAATGACAATTAATGACAACTCACTAGATAAGCGTACGTCATGCCTGTGTGTATGTGTTCTCGTTTGTTTTGAATTGAGGAGTAATCAGTTAATGCAAGTGTACACTCATCCCAGTGAAATTACAGCGATTTGGCAACATCTGACTATTCACTGGATAAGCGTGTTTGTGTGTATGTGCGTGAGCGTTTACTTAAAACTGAGAGCTAATCTGTTACATGTAATTACAGGCACGTGTAACGGTCATACAAGTAAAACTAAATGATAACTGTCATTTCCTAACTGCACACGTCAGACCTATTTTACACTTACTTTTCTAATAGGGTAGAAAGTTAAATTAAACGGTAGTAAAGAAATTAAAATTGCCTGATAAAGAAGATACTAGTAATAGTGCAAAGAAAATAAAATAAAAATAAACCTTGCCATCATGTATAGATAAATGTATGTTAAAGGCGCTACACTAACAACAGAACGTAAGATAACAGATAAAATAAGATAACAAGTAATCAAGGATGAAATAATAAGATAATCAAAATAAATTAGGCGATATTGAATTAATCAATCTCCACCTCTGTAAGTTAATATCAGTCCAGTGTTCTTATTCTTTTACTTGAGCGAGTTTCTGATTCTGATTCTGATTCGTGCAATCTTCGTTTTCTACCATTATTTAGTGCTGTATTCCAAATAGGACCTAGTGATTTTTCTACGGCTGTTTCATTCATTATGTCATTTCTCGATTTAATTTCGATGGATTCTCTAATCAGTCTAGTCGATCTGCTACGGCTACAAATTGATATACGTCTGCACCCATCCCAATTAATTTTGTGTCCTGTCTCTACTGTATGGCGTGCAAAATCAGGTAAATTGTTTATTTCCTGTCGCGCAACATGTTTCTTTTAAATCTTATTTAGGTACTAAATACGGTGCTACAACAGTGAAGTTGCAAAATCGCTATCATCACATAAAAAAACAATTAGTAAGGCAAGTGGAAAATATTCGTTTCATTAAAATATGTTTAAAACATTGCGTAATTCCTAAATGTTTTAAATTTAAATTTCCATTTCATTTAAATGATAAAGGTAGATCTCTTAAACATGAACTGACTTTGAACATAATGAATACATTGATTAGCGATTTAGAGAAACGCAAATATGAACTAATTAGAGAGAAAACTAAAATAAGATCTATGTTACTTTCCTTCTTGCACGCGGATGACTTTAAATGTATAGAGGATTTTACTGATGGCGCACGTAATAAGGAGATAAAAAAGGTTCACATTAGGCATGATAGAAAGTTAGGAAATTTGGGCATCTATAGACAGACCACAGTTAGGACGTGTCCTGTTGTAACTAATCGAGTGGTAAACCTCTCTAAAATAAATCTTAATGAGAAACAGCTGGAAATGCTTAATCGTGGTCTGAATACAGCTATCCAAATTGAGAAATCACCAAAAAATGAGATAATTACTGAGGCTGTTAAAATAGCACAATTCCTCTCAGACAAGGATAAAGTTAGGTTTGAATTAGACGTAGCCGCTGCTGTGCTAATGTACACAGAGGAAAAATATAAACCAAATTATGAAATAAAAAGTCTCAGGAAAGAGTTAATAGCAAACAGTGTGATATGTTTGAAAGCAGACAAAGGAGGAGCGACGGTTCTGATGAATCAATCTGACTATAATGATAAAATGTATGAACAACTAGACAATATAGAGGTATACACTAAAATTAATAAAGATCCTACGGATAAGCTACAAGGAGAAGTTAAATTATTGGTCAATAATATGATTGCTGAAGGAGAATTAGATCAAGCGCATGGTAACGCTCTCATACAAAGAGATACAGTCGCTCCTAGAGTGTACGGTTTAGTAAAGATACATAAACCAGACAACCCTTTGAGAATTATTGTTAATGTCCAACACTCTCCAACATATAAAATGTCTAAGTTTCTATGTAATAGAATAAAGAAATATTCGTACTTCTTAGACAATACTTTGATGAATTCATACCATTTGGTTGAGATTGTAGATAAATGTGAACTTAATGAAAACGATAGATTGGCGAGTTTAGATGTGGTGTCAATGTACACCAATATACCAGTACCTAAAGCACTAGACTATTTTCAGCGTTTCCTTGTTGATCATCCAGTAATATTGGAAGGAAGCAAAATGACGATTAGACACGTCATGGAGATGATGTACGTATGTATGTCTTCAACTTATTTTAAATTTAGGAATGCATTTTATAAGCAGATTAGAGGTGTTCCAATGGGGCAACCACTATCGGTTCCAATAGCTAATATCTTCATGCATTACATGGAGAAGACTCTCTTAGATATAACGCCCCTAAATCCTAAATTGTATGTACGATATTTGGATGATATATTAGTTATTTGGAATCACGGGGAGGATCATCTGATAAATTTCTTAAACATAGCAAATCAGGTGAGCGAGCTTAAATTTACAATTGAAAATGAATCATGTGGCGAATTACCATTTCTGGATGTCAAGTTAATTAGAAATGGTACAAAACTAGAACGGGATGTTTATAGGAAGGATACTTACTCAGGTATCCTTCTTAATTTCGATTCAAATCATCCATATAGAATGAAAATCGGTATCTTAAAATCGATGATAATAAGAAGCTTAAGATTAACAGATAAAAAACATAGAGAGATTGAATTAGGGAGACTGCGAGAAATATTCAGTGCTAATGGGTATCCTCTAAAGTTAATTGAAGCAACTATAATGAGCGTTATAAGTAAATTTAATCATGACTGGAAGTACGTGAAGTCAAATAAATTAAAAGATGACCGGAGGGTAATGGTTATACCTGACTCTAAACTAAGTAGGAAAATAAAAATGGTAGCATCAAAATACAATATACGTACTATTTTAAAACAGACCCTTACACTAGGTATTATACTTCCCAACCAAAAGGAAAAAATAGAACCGCTAGACACATCAGGAGTATATGAAATTCCATGTAACGACTGTAACTTGATGTATGTGGGTGAAACCATGCGCCCAATTAAGGTTAGAAGAGGGGAACATAAAACCGCATGCAAGTATGCCCATGTTAATAGATCAGATCTTGCACGCCATACAGTAGAGACAGGACACACAATTAATTGGGATGGGTGCAGACGTATATCAATTTGTAGCCGTAGCAGATCGACTAGACTGATTAGAGAATCCATCGAAATTAAATCGAGAAATGACATAATGAATGAAACAGCCGTAGAAAAATCACTAGGTCCTATTTGGAATACAGCACTAAATAATGGTAGAAAACGAAGATTGCACGAATCAGAATCAGAATCAGAAACTCGCTCAAGTAAAAGAATAAGAACACTGGACTGATATTAACTTACAGAGGTGGAGATTGATTAATTCAATATCGCCTAATTTATTTTGATTATCTTATTATTTCATCCTTGATTACTTGTTATCTTATTTTATCTGTTATCTTACGTTCTGTTGTTAGTGTAGCGCCTTTAACATACATTTATCTATACATGATGGCAAGGTTTATTTTTATTTTATTTTCTTTGCACTATTACTAGTATCTTCTTTATCAGGCAATTTTTAATTTCTTTTACGTACCGTTTAATTTAACTTTCTACCCTATTGAAACACTTTATCCGTTTCTAATTTAATTTTGCTACCTATTAATTATTTACTCTATTAATAGTGTCATGCCCCCTCCTCACCGAAATGCCACTCGTAATTACTTCATTTAGAAAAGTAAGTGTAAAATAGGTCTGACGTGTGCAGTTAGGAAATGACAGTTATCATTTTAGTTTTACTTGTATGACCGTTACACGTGCCTGTAATTACATGTAACAGATTAGCTCTCAGTTTTAAGTAAACGCTCACGCACATACACACAAACACGCTTATCCAGTGAATAGTCAGATGTTGCCAAATCGCTGTAATTTCACTGGGATGAGTGTACACTTGCATTAACTGATTACTCCTCAATTCAAAACAAACGAGAACACATACACACAGGCATGACGTACGCTTATCTAGTGAGTTGTCATTAATTGTCATTATATCACTGTAATCTCATTGCGAAGAGTGTATACATGTAGACACATACACAAACCAATTTAACATACACTTTCCTAACATTTTTATTTAAAATAACGTTATTCTTAAGAGATCTAAAAACAAGTATAAATGAGGCGGTTTAAATTTATATTTCCTTTTGACATATTGATTGTCAACTAAGTGAGTGATGTGTTTGGCATTGAAAAAGGCCTCCGTAATTGGAGCCCGAAATATCTGCAAAAATCATGATGACAGTGGATTCAAATATTTCGGTACGCAATCCGAAAATCAGGTAAATTGTTTATTTCCTGTCGCGCAACATGTTTCTTTTAAATACCACATAAAATGATTACACGTGGTCATGAAAACCACCAATTCCAGATAACCCACTTGAAACAGAACAGAGCCAAGTTTACAAACTTATTAGTCTTACATAAAGCTGTCAGAAAAAATATCGCACACGCACGAAAGCCTTTAACTCAAACATCCTATCTAAATCTTGAATCATTTACACTTCCAGGTGCACCAATTTTTGGCCTTGATTGATGGGTTCGCATTTGTCCCTTCATTTTGAAGCCCTCCATCAGCTGCTTGTCTGAAAATGACGTTCGATCAGGATTTTCAAAATGAACGGAAAATTGAGAATCCATCAAACAAGGCCAAAAATCGGTGCGCCTGGAAATGTAAAGAATTTACGATTTTACCGACCTACAAGTGCTACTAATTGTCCCGCACAAGAACACTGGGGCGTAAATAAAAACAAGAAGGACAGCACTGAGAAATTTAAATCAAGAATTACGCTATCTAAATATTGTAGATTGACATAAGCAAAATGTTGTTTTCGACTGGCCACGAATCGTTAAAAACAAAAATAATGTCCTATTATGCAGTCCAACTCTACCAGTCGTCATAAATAGCATCCGAAATGAGAGAGAGAGAAATGGTAAAACGAACGATAGATTAAATGAGAGCTTTACAGTTGAATATAAAAAGATTGCCAGACAAAGATTAGAATTTGCAGCCCATTAATAAACAATCAAAACAAAATGTATGAGACGCAAGAAACTTACCGTCTCTGCACCACTAGTTCTCCGAGGCGAATTAGTTTGCACTACTGGCGAGCGATATTCTGAGCCAGCGGGCTCAGTAGCTGTTTGGTTTGGACAACACGAGCATCCGAAACCGGCCTGATAGCGACGAACAATGTTGATCAGTGCAGACAGTCCGTAAACCGGCAAGGCACGACCAAACATGCATGCGATCAGGCTGAGAAAAACAAATCCGACGTTCCAGTGATGTTGGGTAAACGTGAACGTCGACACGCCGATGTAGGCGAAGACAAAGTTTTCAGCAAGAAAATTCAAAAGCTCGAAAAACTGTGCACATGTGGATTTGAGTAAATTTACGCAAAGATAGGAGCCGTACAGAAAAAATGATAAAATAAATAACTTGACTGCTGCAAATAACAATTATATAAATAAAGTTCGTGCGCTTGACATAAACACCAATCACATTTACTAACATTTTAATCATAATAATACTGACACATTTCGACACTACCATGTTCTTCATGGGAGAACAAATATACTATTGAGTAGCATGTATTCGTGCAGCGAAATCAACAAAATTGGAATGTTCGCGACTAAAAAGATATAGTGAAGCCTATATTTTAATTAAAGTACAATGCACGCAAGACTGCGAGGAGTGAAAGTTGCATGTCCGATTTTACATAGCATATACATCCATTGCGGTTTGAGCCTCGTTAGCCAGTCTGCTGCCGTAGTCTCACGACGATCACGGAAGGTCATAATGCGTCAGTACGTGTGACTGACGACAGTTTTTCTATGCTGTTCGACAACTGGAAAAATACAATTAGATTGGTGCTTACTTCAAGCTCGCAAACTTGATTTAAAGGATCTTTACCACCACGCGCGCAATCAATGACTGTTAAATCATATAACCTATATATGTGTGTGTGTGTGTGTGTCTGTGTGTGGAGAAAAATGCGTAGAAATTGTGCAGCCGACATTTCCAGTCTAGTACAATGTATGCGAGACTACCAGAGGTGAGATATGCATATCTTTTTCTGCTGTCATAGTATGTACATAACTATCTGATCCTCGCTACTCAGTTTACCATCGTATGATGATGATGATCACGAAGTTCGAAACGCGTCACTACGTGTGACTGACGGTAGTTTAACTGTCGTTTTTGACCTGTTAGATAAAATGCGATTGGTGTTTATATCGACCTCGCAAACTTGACATAAAGCGAAGAACTGGGAAACAGGCTGGATGAAAATTAAAGTTGAAAGAAACAGCTACAAGAATCTGCCAGTAGGAAAGACTGACCAAGAACAAAAGTTGGTAGATTACTGCAAAACGGAATCGATGGAATCCTGATACAATTACCAGCTGCGTTAATATTGATAAAAAGATGTTCCTAGCTGATAGATTAATTTCATTTGACATATTACGCAATATTAAGTCTATAGAGAAAAATATACATATAAGAAAATTCTTCCTTTGATACTTATGTTTAATCAGACGTGTATAGCTTTTTTTACTGTACATATAACATAAACAAACATTTTGTAAATAGTGCACTACATCATGCATTACACACTCTACATGCATTTCGCGATAAACTAAATTTGGTTCTATCAATGAGTGTGCTTTTTTAAATATTTCTCATATATATATAACGATATTTGAGATACTATGAATATGATGAGTGTTCATCATATCACTGCATCCAATATCGGATTGACAAATATCGAAAAAAGTTTAAGTAGACTACCATTCATTAACCCTAGGTTAGGTTTTAACATCGGCGCACTTAATGTGCGGACATTAAAAGACATTTGATTACAAAGTGCTCTTACGCATACGTTTTATAAACTAGAAATCGATGTATATTGCGTATCTGAAATCAGAATACAGGATCCTACGAGTATTAGAGAACTTGGTGCACCATTCTTATCTATACTTTATTGACTTCGAGCATATGGTTTCACGAAGTTTTCTCAAGCCGGTAAATGAGACGTCGGTATTGTCCAAGCTGAAGCTTGCTTAATTAAATGGATCCCAGTAAATAGCCGACTTTGTGCGGCATGTATAAGTACATCCACTAAAACTAGTTTAAAAAGACGTAATCAACGTTGCCTTTCCGTTTGTATCTGCATATGCTCCTACCGATTGCAGCACAGACGAAAACAAGGACGATTTTTACTCCGGACTAAACTCCTTACTAAGTAGAGCAAGAAATTCAGTTATAGTCTTGGTAATAGGCGAAATGAATGCTCAAAGTTGCCGCTTAAGCAATGGAGAATTTCATTTAGGTGGAAGATGATACAATTTAAGCTGACGCGCAACGATAATGGTGAACGGCTTTTGGATAGCTGCGCGGAACAGATTATATTTAAGTAGTACAAACTTCAGACGTAGTGTTAGACGTTACGTTGCATGGCGTCCTCCAGAACCCGAACAACGGTGGACTCATGTAGCAATTAGTTATAGATGGCGTGGTTGCATCCAGTATTGTCGTTATTTTCAGGACTCAGATTATGCACTAATCTGTTGGAGATTTTCCGGGAAAATAAATAAGAATAAACCTCAGATAGATGTAAGCAAACTCGAACAACATTCTATCCGACAAAAATATGAAGTCATTCGAAGGTCATAGTCAACCGGTTTTGATGGCGACAATTCGAATTTATTTTGGGCGACGACAGGATCTTCTATGCACAATGCAGGTGCTACTGTATGTGGCATTACAGGCACCCGTAGAAATAACCATTGGCTCTCTGTAAAATCTATGAAAATACTCAAAACAAGGCGCCGAATTCCACCCGACTCGGTTCAAAATAATATTCGTCGCAATATAAGACGCCAACTTAAGCGCAATCTAACAGTCGATCTCGAATCCTTTGGATCAGAAAGACTGAGTAATCGAAGAAGCGTTAGAACCAGGGAATATCCGCTATTTGTTCCAACTTATCAGTGCAACAGGTACCGAGAAAAGTAAAGGTTAGCTATAAATGATAGTAATAACTGATAAAATAAGTCGCCTTGATATGTTGAATGAAAAATTCAAATATAAACTGTCTTGGGCGTCTGCGTCAGTTCCGATTCCTGAGAGCATGCCTTTATCAACAGTGTGGAATTTTGGTTGCTAAGACCTATCAGAGTTAGACATACGAAATGTAATCCTATCTCTTAAACGCCGCAAAGCCGTAGGCCCTGCTGATTTGCTTCCGGGATTATTTAAGGATGGTAGCGATAATATTTCGTAGGCATTGACTAACCTTATTCGCTCTATATGGAATGAGGAGACCGTCCCAATTGCGTGGAATGACTCAAACATCATCCCTATCTGCAAAAAAGGCAGTCTTCTTTCGTGCAATAACCATATTGGTATAGGCTTGACTCCAATCGTGTCTAAGTTATTTGCTCGATTATCTTACGATTTCGGTGCGTATTTCGTGTATATATATATGAGAGAGCCATAGCACATGTTTTTTTACCAAAAACGATTAAAAAATGTTGACATCCGTAGACGTATTTTTGGATCTGCCAACAAGTGCTCCTCGTTAGAAAAACAAATAGGGCTCCATCAATTTCATTAGCTCTGTCACGTTTTGCGTATGCCCTTAATTCAATTTCCCAGCAGAGCTTTGTTTTCTCATCCAGCACCAGATTGGCGTACGAAACAAGTTGGGCAGATTTTGACATGGCAGAAACAGTTGAAGTCGCTTACATCCAAATTGAATAATACAGGACCCACTCGTTTACCAGGATGGGTCCACGTGTGCATCCTATTTCTTGGTTAGTTACCCTTCGCGATAAGGCATCGAATCGAGCTCAGGGACGATCTTGTTGCAGATGTCTAGTAGAATCATCTTTGTAACTTTATTTTCTTAGCAGGGCAATGTAAGCTGCGAGATCTGGTTTGTTTATGACGTGATACATAGAAACCCGCCAGGAAGGCTGTATTGCTGATGTTGCCTTACCTTAAAGGTGGCTTGGCCATAATGGTGTTGGGTAGAGGTTTAGTCTGCCTCACTTCTGCGAGTTATCTAGATAAATATACTCATCGTAACCAGGCACTCTCTCACATAAATCACACCAATAATTTTTGTGCTTTATTTGTTAAAATTTTTGTCGTTTATAAAAATTTTCCTATCTTAATGGTTTCGCTTATTATGGTTATATGGCAGTGAAACTTTAGTTATCATGGGCGTTTTGTATGGCCGTGCATGTTGATGATGATGACGATGATGGAGAGAAGTGCGGCCACCAAGATTTATACACGGAATATACTGTATGCCCGATACTCTTCAGTACAAGATAGCATCACCATAATACCATGTCTTTCATTAGTTATTCACTGAAATAATCGGCCTTATAATCCAAAAAAGGCCTACTCTCGATTATTCACCTGTGCTCCTTTAGAAATAACTATTTTAATGCTTACAAACAATGCTCATAAGAAAAAAATCCCACACGACATTGCATAATATAAATACACGTATTACGTTTATTGTCAATATGGATAATAATAATATTAATAATAATTTCCGTATTTAATTTGCGATCAAACGGTGCGTGAGATATAGTGCTAATGCAGCTTTCACTTAAAAACGCGAATATTAGAAATAATTTTCCACAATTATGAACAAATCCAATCAGTGCACCAGATATTCTACGCGATTGGATCTCTCATTTACGTTATGTAATTGAAATTTTAAAAATTATGAAACGGAAAACACGACCTCTCAAATAAAATTACCACAGTAGTTTCATTAATATTAGATTTCATACGCTTTTAATTGAGCGCATTTATAAACATAACCCGCTTATTCTGAATAAGCAAATGCAAAACAAGTCAACTGAACTTGTTCTACACAATGTACCCGCTGTGTTGTTTGTAATTACATCAAAGATGCCCGTCGTGGCCGAGATGAGGGCGCCCGCACAGGACGAATAAAATGTTGACGATCAAAAATGAAATAATGAATTCTTCAGTTGCATTGCTGATAAGAGATAATAGCGAGACGGAGTTGTGCCAATGCTTCAAAATCAATCTGTAAGACTAGTTTGCACGTACCTGCGAATATAGCACGCAGAAAATGCTGACATTATTGAAGGAAAGAACACCAGTTGGCATAAATACATATGCGGTTTTGTCTTATTTAAATGAAGAAGCTGCGTTCAATAAGGTAGCATTTGGAAAAACAATCCATGTTATCAGCAGGTATGGAACACAACTGAGGAAAAATGTGATTACAGATGAAATTGAATATTCAAGGTAGCCTTTTACACGCTTTTATTAGCTTGATGTCATAAAACATAAATATTACGCTTGTCAATAGCAACAGCAATATGCATTTCAAAATAAATAAAGCAAACATTTAAGCGTACCATACAGAGAACTCCACAGCGTCTAGGTTTACTTGTCAATAACTCAGTATTGATTGAATAATCAATAACTATAATTAATCGCTGGAAAAGATCGTTAATAATGAACTCCACGCTGCGTCATTTGCCCCAAATGTGCTTTAGGCTTGGAAAACATCCGTCAAAACAGTACTAGACCAGTCCTCACGAGAGAAAAGAAATCATAAATTTATGGTGACGCTGAATATGATTTGCTGCAAAACATGGAGGTTGATTTCATAGAACTATCAATAAAAAGCCAGTAAAACACGAGACGTTGCTATTTAATTAAATAAGTCATGCACATATTTAGGCAAGAGAAGGTTACTTACAAAAATAAATCCAGTGAGTTTCAGAAGTAACAATAAAAGCCTAATAATAATAATAATAATAATAATAATAATAATAATAATAATAATAATAATAATAATAATAAAGCCTAAGCAACAAGGCCTCTTCATGCTAAACCTGTTTACTGCTAGAAAGCTCTAGATATTCGCCAGACAATTGCGTTTCGATAAGCACGATGCGATGTGATTAAGTGACCGACATGGCTAATAATAATAGCCGGCTACGAAATAACTGGCCTTCTCTCTTCAGCGAGTGGCCTAGGTAGCTTGGCTAGCTAGGTGTGTAGACCACCTGCCCAGAACAAGCTTCAGCCAACAAAATCAACGCACTTCAAATAAAAGTGATGGTCCACCCCACACCCGCAAGCAAAGTGTGCCGAATGAATAATGTTAAAGCGGAAACAAAATGTTAAAATAGAAACACAAGACAACCAGAAATTATTCCTACGCTCACTACCTAATCATTCGTTATCATGTTAATTTAAAATGTTCAGTTATTGTTCACCTACCGATTTGGTCCACAACTTCGAATGATTGGACAAGTTCGGATAGGTATAGTGCGCTTGAGTAATTCCGCAGAACAAGACAGCTACAATTCCTGTATTTAGAAGGTAAATATTAAACAAACAAATTATAGTAATATCTAAATACAAGTATTCAAAACATATTTACTTATCAATCTATAATAAGAGCGAGCGATCAGCATTAAAACACAGTTACTCAATTAAAAGACAGTTGCACTTAAGAGATCGTCCAGAAAGTATAAATGAAAAAGTTTAAACTGAATTTACCACTTGACTTAATTTTGCTTTCCATATGTATGCAACGCAGTCTGATGCTCGCTAGTCAGTTTGCCGTCGTATTCGGATGACTATCATGGGAGGTCGAAACGCGCCAGTACGTGCGACTAGCGGTAGTTCTGCTATGCTGTCCGACGACTGGTTAAATAAAATGGGATTGGTGCTTACTTCAAGCTCGAAAACTTGATTTAACGAATTGTTACCACCAACCGCGCAAACAATAGATGTTTATTTTTAATTGTCAAATTGTTTATGGGATGTGATTTCCGTTGAACAAGGCTGGCGAAACATCAGGAGCCAAATTCAGGAGACAGTGGATGCAAGCACCTTGTTCAGCACAGCAAGGACCGGTAATTACTCTATTCCCTGTAGCACAACCTATTTCATTGAAATCATAATGAAATTTGCACACATGGCGCAATGAAGTATCATCGAACAATATTTACCTATCAATCAATAATAGAAGCAACCAATCAGCATTAACACACCGATGCTTCACAGTCGCATAACCATGAACACATTATTTGTTTTTTTATAGCTAGTTATGTGTGGGCTGTAAAAGAACACTAAGTTAACTTATCTTAGGGTAGAAATTCAAAGGATGCTTTAATACCGATATTGAATTGCTTCAAGGTTTATTTCGCATGGATTGTGCATAGAGGGGAACTGCTCCGTTTCTGTGTTTTACCTAGACATGTATGTCAATCTAGGCTATATACGCTCCCTCTGCAAACATTCGTCTCGTGCAGTGTTTTATTTGAACATTATCATTGTCAATCATATAGTTCTTTTTATTATTTTTACTATTTTTTCTTCTTCTCAAGGTAATGTGGCAGTGAAGCATCAGTTGTCAAATTTTTGTTGTCACCACTGTCTTTGATAATGAGTGTAAAGATCGATAGATTATAAATCGTAAAAAGGCCGTGTGGTCGATTCCACCATTTGTTGCAGATTACTCGGTCTAGAGTACATAATTTTCATAAATGTTGGTGGTCGCGCACAAGTGTGTTGTCAGAGTTTTTCTTATGAAGCTGAGATTCACGCATACCTAAATCAGTAATCTTTCCACTTCCCGCGGGTTCTCCGTGAAATTATTAATATTGGTAATGTGGCAGAAAAGCATTAGTTATTGAATGAAATTGCATTGCAGTTTGTCAAGATGACGACGAGAATGAGTGTACAGACAGATAGATTGTGAACTGTAACGATCCCGTGTTACCAACGCTATCGTCAGATGCAAATTACTCTACCAAATGTTGATTTCGCCAATACAACAGGGAGGCCGCGCGTTTGCATGTCTAGGTATTCACACCTCCTTATCCATTATTCTTACCTAATCTACACGAGTTACCTTAAAATTAGTGTCAGCAATGCTAGTCGATGCGACGGCGAGGCATAAGTCATTAGATGCTGCTGCATTGCGCAATGTGACGTAGATGATGAAGGTGGGCGTGTAGAGCGATAAATTGAAAACCGTATAGAAGGCGTGTTTCCGAAGCTTCCTTTTATTACAGATTACTTCGTCTAGTGTGCAGGTTATGTATAAATCTTGATGTTCGCGCGATTGAGTGATTTCACGGTATAGCAACAGCCACCTTTGAGACCGAGAACGCATCAATGATCCTATCTAGGGCTGGCATGAATTCAACAGAAGCGCACGTATTATGATGAAAAGTTAAGCACAATGATGGAAGTGAATATAAATAATAAATACACACAAACACACACACACGCATAAATATATATAGCTGATTAAAAATAAAGAATTTGTGAGAAGATAACAAAATGGCATCTGAAGGATTGGAAAACTTCGTAAGAGGATTGACTGCACAAATAAACACTTTGACAGCGGAGTTAGAGGTAATTATATCTCGACCGGACGACACACTAATAATAAATTCTGAAGGAAATCGCATAAATGACCCAACTAATGTAGATGAAGTCAACAACGGCGACCGCGGCCAAGATCAATCGCACAGAAATACGCCGGTGTTTTTAAGCGAATCGACGAGCTTCCCTGACGTCGTCATAATTTAAGCCAATGATTGCAACTTTGGATATCGAATGGCCACAGCTGTGGTTCGAACAAAGTTGAAGCCTCAGTTCGAGCACAAGAATTTACATTACAAGCACCTAATGTGCGCGTCGCTGTCCAGGAATAAGTTGACCGGACAGTTGCAGTCCAACTAGAATTGCCTGTCGTCCTGACGTATGAAGAATATAAAAGACGAGTGTTGGATCACTTCCTCGCCAGACCTGAGGTGTTCTACTAATTGTGTAGACTGAAAGCATTACTAGGCGAGATGCGCCTTGATGCCTGGGCACGCATCAATCCGTGCTTGTCAAAGCTGAGCGAGTTTTTGACTGGGTCGCAACGAAAGAAAATTTGTGTCAGGCATCGGGCCCGTCGATGGTGGCTGCGAGCGAATTTGCCACGAAATTATTGATAAATGAAAATATCTATCATTTGTCTTTTTTGTAGCGAATACTCAAGCACCCTTATTGGGACTTGATTTCATTAGAAAATGGGTTAAGACGATAGATTGTCAAAATAAGCGTATATGCATATCGAGGCCGGAAAGCGTAAATTCCATAAAGTCGATATGTGTACCCTTAAGGTGCAGGAGGAGACCAGTTGTCTGCCCCGGTGATGATGGAAAGGGTTTCGAACCCAATACAACACTATTCGAACTTCCTGATTACGACGAGTATTATTATGAGCCAATGATTATTTCTACGGTTCTGGCAATGATACATACAGTAGTGCCTGCATTGTGTATAGTGTAACTTGTCTTGGACCAAAGTAAATTCGGACTTTCGCCAGCAAGACCACTTAGCTTAGATTGTAGAATATCATCGGAATGACGGTTTTCGAGTTTGCCTACATAAATTTGTGGTTTATTGTTATTTATTTTCTTGGAATATTCTAGTGCAAATCAATAACGGGTAAGTGCACGATCCGAATCGATATAAGTGTTCCAAAAAGAACGACAATACAGGATGCAACCACGCCATCTATAACTAATTGCTACACGAGTCCACCGTTGTTCGGGTGCTGGAGGACGCCATGCAACGTAACGTCTAACACTACGTCTGAAGTTTATACTACTTAAATATAATCTGTTCTGCGCAGCTATCCAAAGGCAGTTCACCATTATCGTTGCGCGTCGAGCTTAAAGTGTATCTTCTACCTAAATTAAATTCTGTGTTACTTCTGAACCCAACTTGAGCATTCATGTCACCCATAACAAAGACCATATCTGAACTTCGTGCTCTACTTGATAAGGAGCCTAGTCCAGAGTAAAAAGCGTCCTTGCTTTTGTCTGTGCTGTAATCGGTAGGAGCATAAGCAGGTACAACGAAGAGGCACCGTTGAGAACGGGTTTTTCATTGATTTGAGTAGATGTGCCGCACACAATCGACTATTTAAAGGGATCCATTCAATTAAGCAAGCTTCAGCTCGTGCGCTAAGGACAATACCAACGCCCAATTTACTGGCTTGAGAGAACCCCGTGGAACCAGATGTTCGTAGCTAATAACGCGTAGATGGGGATTGTGCAACCAGTTCTGCAATGCACGTAGGATCCTGTTATCCAACATACAAGCAAGAGTTTCTTGTTGTCCAAGTTGTTTTAATGTTCGCACATTAAATGCGCCTACGTTAAAGCCTAACTTAGATGTAATGAATCATCGCCTACTATAACTATTCTCGATATTTGGCAACCTAGTATTGTGCTCAGTGTTATGATCTAAACCAACCATATTCATAGTATCTAAAAGAGTGTTATTGTTAGATTGAGAAGAGGAATGGGAAGGATAGGAGGCAGAATTGGAGATAAAGTTTCTTGCCTTAGCCCGATTTCGCTTATCCACACTGCGCGGCTCAGCAGATAAGGCGACCCATTTTAGACAGCGCGAAGGCCGGTGCAGTACTTAATCATTGTAATTTGTATTTTTCATGGTTATATGTCGACTATAAAAGAACACTAGGTCGCCCAATCCTAGTGATGATTAGTATTTGGAGTTTTCCTTCTCATAGATAGTCTGCTAACCAAGGCTGATGAGCAGCATCTGCCCAGCAGCCGAACCTTGCTCTTCACGTCTGGAACGCTTTCTCTCATTTCGTCATTACCCATTTAACAATAAGAGTTACTGCGAAGTTAGACCAAACTCGATGCTTCACATAAAACGGGATGATGTTTGAGTCCCCTTTTTGACCCGGAAAGGTTCATACTACCATTCTTGGGTTGACTAGCTTGGGCCCGCCGGTTGTCAGGTCGGAATTTCCATGTCTAAGAACAATTTACTTGCATCCAGTAAATATTAAACACCAACTGGGACAGACTAATATATATAGTATACAAACCTATCAGAAAATGTGTTTCTCAATCTAAATCAAGGACCCCATTTGTTAAAATGAGTAAGGTTTAGAGCAGTTAATAGCAAACGTAACTTGCTAAACTTTATTCAGATTATCTCTGCTAAGGATTTGAAATTTTAGGTTCTAAATATGAAATGGATAAATACACATTCAATATATATGATGCAAAAGCATAATACATGCCGGTACCTATGAAAACTATTACAATTAATCGTTGCTTAAACGAGCAAAAGATAATACAAAATGAAACCAAAATAGATTGGAATAGTAGCATCGCTAACTCGTTGTTGAAAAGTACCATAAGTATTTCCAAAAATGACATATGAAGCAATTGAAGAGAGATTCAAATTGGAAGCAATGCCATGTCATTACTTTAAGAGAGAAATCTGTGTTGCAAGCTATTCATGGCGTAGATTGGATGGGTTTTGACAAAATTAACTAAATTTACTTCATGGACGGAAAAAGCACAAGGGAATCCATAACATTGATTCTTAATATTGATATAAATTAGGTTTATTAATAAATTTTATTCCTTTTCGCAATGTTTTTCTTTCCATTTTTTAAATATATATATATATATATATATATATATATATACATATATATTTATATTTATTTATATATTGATTTGAAGTCTAAGGACAGGATTTCGATTGTATGAATTTTTTGGGTATATATATATATATATATATATATATATATATATATATATATATTTCTAATTAGTAAGAAAAACACATTAATAACAAAAGTGGATAATGGCCATTTATTTCGAGAATACTAAACTTCGCTCCACAATCTTTCATTTATATACATTCTGGGTTTACATTTGAATATGTGGGTGATAAAAAATATGACTCGGTTTTCTATTTCTTGTTTTGGCTGATTGGTAGGTGTGTATGCGTTACTGTGTGTGTGTGCCTGTTTGCATGTAAAGGTCCTTCTCACTGTATTGCAAAGTGATGTCTGAGATCTGGTCATTATTGTATTGATGATTTATATATATATATATATATATATATTTATAATATCCATTCCTTTTTAATTTAACACAGTATTCTTATAATTAGGAAAACACAAATAACAAAGTGGATAAAGGCCATTTATTTCGTGAATACTAATCATCTCTTATACAATCATACATATTTATACATTTTGGGTTTTCAATTGATTATGCTAGTGGTAACAAATCTGACTCGTTTTTACTGCTGTTTCTTGTTTTGACTGGTTGGTGAGTGTGTATGCGGTTTGTGTTTGTGGTGTATGCGTGTTTGCATGTAAAGGTCATTCTCGCAGTATTGCGAAGTGATGTCCTGGGATCTATATATATATATATATATATATATATATATATATATATATGCTATATATATATATATATATATATATATATATACTATATATATATATATATATATACCGTAAAATAGCATGACACTCTAGTCAACATTCAACAGATTCATTTAAAAAAAAACTTGATAGACTGTAAATAGAATTTTGTCAAGAGCGAATGCAATTACTGCACGAGAAAATCTGTCAGAACGCAGTTGTTTGGACTACATGTGCGGACATATATTGCTCCATACCCTCAAAGATCTTGGGTAAGCAAATTTCAGCTAAAATAATGTATAAGTGAACGCTATAGTGATCAATAGGCGTATGCACATGTAAAGCTGAAATGTAATTATTTGTGTGCGTGTTTGAAATATTTTTTACTTCAAGCATGGAGGATATTGAATAGAAAGCATGTAAAGGACAGCACATTAAAGTAACTAAAAATTCATGATATTTTCTAGTACTTTATAAATCACAAGCTTCGCTATCATACATAAGAAACAATGCAACATGAATTCCTTGCAAATTAATGTCTACGCAGCTCATCAATACCGACAATATATTTACACGCTTCATTTCCGACCGCAGGTTCCAACTAACCACCCTTCGTTGTCAGTATAATGTATATACAATGACATCTGAGGAATTAATATTGCATTAAAATATTATGTTAGAATTCTATTATTTATTTGTGTCAGTATAAACTAAGCAATTTACAAGATAGCAAATGCAATTTGTCAAATAGACAAGTTTCGTCCTTATTAGACAATCATCAACTAAATAATAGAACTTGAATCATGTGGAATTTGCTTCAGTATTGCAACTTATCCACTAAAGCCACGCATTGAATGGAACTTTTGGTACCAGCTTATTTTTTGCCAGTCTTTTCTTCACATGGGTCCAATTAAGCATAGCTCTAGACCAAAACTTTTATTTGGACATCCCGGAACCGGGATACGCTTAAACAATAATTGATTGCGCGGTTGGTGGTAACAATTCTTTAAATCAAGTTTGTGAACTTGAAGTAAACACCAATCCCATTGTATTAAACCAGTCGTCGAACAATACAGCAAAACTATCGTCAGTCACACGTACTGCCACGCTTCAATCATCATCAGAGTACGACGGCAAACTGACTAGCGAGGATCAAACTGAATTGTATATATATGGGAAGCAAAATTAGATATGCGGCTCTCATCTCGAGTAGTCTTGCATACTAAGATACGCTTGACTGATAGAATCAATTTATCCCAGAAGTTGATGTAGAAAGAAGCAGCACCATCCGCTAAACAGCTATAGTTGATCATAAAATCCAAGCCAATCACAAAATGAGCATAAATAATTCCTTCGCAAAGCTAGGTCAGAAAAAAATCAATTTATGAGACACTGTATATAAAACAAAAAGAATCCACACCAAGTGTTGGCAGGACCGACAGTATACTTGACTTGAAGATCTTGAACTTCGTGTTAACAGTAAAAGACGGGCGATATCGGAATATAAGAACTAATACTGCTTGAAATATCCGGAAAGCTGATCTGGCTGGTATTACTGTGGATCCCAGGTAGGTGAATTCGTTAACGACTGACAAAAGTAAAACCGTAGTTTCGAGATTAAATTTGCAACAATTGATTTCATTTCGCGGTGTTTCGGTAACTTAAGGAAAAACTATCGACAAGACAATTGAATAATGATAAAGGAATGAGACATTTCTGTGAATCACGGGAACCAATCGCACAATTTTCAGAAAGGCACTAGCCAGTCCGAAGACAGACCGCTTCATCATTTTAACAGGTTTGAATTAACCGAATAATTCTTTTCCGGGACAACATCATTATACATATCTCGTCACAACATCTTACGTTGAGCAATTTAATCATTCAACGATGATGGACAAAGATGACGAAGCTCTAGATTGTGACGCACTGCATGAATTTGGACCAAGCATCCTATTTTCAGTAAAAAATCTGCCTGGTTTTACCTAGTTCGCTATTTTTTCATTCGTCATAAATCCGTCATCAGGAAAAAACGATAACTAACTTTGTTGCAAAACAAAGCAAATTGATACACGTATGTTAATTAGAATTCGGGTCACGATATTTATGGTTGATCACTCCAACTTAGCCTTTACACTCGTTTCGGACGAATTCCTCGCATCAGATTGCAGCGGTAGCTGTTCAAAATAAAGCAATTTATGCGAAAAAGCGCTTATAATTAAGTCATGCATTAATAGAATCGTATAAAGACAGACACAGTTGCGGAACTAAACTGATTCAGCTATAAACTAAAATGCACAAAAAAGAACAGTATAGCATAACCATTAAAACAACGGAAGACAACCGAAATCATTCCGAAGAGCTAAAAGTGCCTATTTATCGTGATATTTATTAGCAAAAGATCAGTAATACATTGGAAATTCGGCACACCAAGCCGACAGTATAACAGTCATTACACGTTTCAGACGGTATAGCAATCTAAATTAAATATTTTAAGAATATTAATATGCATCTCCTGTGAGGCTTCACCAAGCAAGAAAGACACGCCTAGGTGAACGATTCATGAAATTAAAGAAGCACACAGGACTGGGACCAAAGAAGCGAAACGTAACTTCCAGGAATTACGCCTTCAGATTATTCGATTAGCCGCATCGAATAAAAGTAACCATATCAGTTTGTCTAATTTTGTATTTAAGGCAAAATATCTAGTCCGAAGCTAGCACGCTATAAAAATATAAAGCAAAATTATTATTATTATTATTATAGTTTGAAAAAATATCAATTTAGATATAAAATAGGGATAAGAACATTATGCTTGTAATTTAGCAGACATAATGGGAATCAGCCAACTCAGTTAGCAAAAAGTAAATCATTCTTGTCCTTAAGCTTAATCTAATTATAATGAACTTCACTTTCTATCATCAAAGACGGCATCCGGCTTTAAAGCGCAGCCACGTTAACCACGCATAAGACACCAGATATGCCATACTACTTTGATTTACTAGATTCTCTTATGAGTATATACATGCGGTTCTGTGTATTGATATTTGAGCTTATGCTGTATGTACAAACTGATTTTTTTAAATATTTACAAAAAAAAGAATAAATCTACAGAAAAACAATAAACAGTACTATTTTTGAAGACTACTGTCACGCATCTAGCTTCATCATATCCACGATCGACAGACAATGTTTGTAGACTCGAAAACTTAGTTCTGCAATATATTAGATCACATTTATTTAGGTACATAACGTGTTTCCTTGATAGATAGATTCTGATGGATCCCATTACTCTGAAAGCTTCAACACGACATGCACTATCCACTGAAACTGCAGCATAATCAATAAATAATACACGCTGTGTTGAAACCTTCAGGGTGACGAGATCAATCAAAATCAATTTATCGAGAAGACAGACAGGCTGTGCACCTGTAAACTACGGTGATCCAATATATTACAGAACTAAATGTGCGAATCTAAAAAACAAGTCTGTCAATCATGGATATGATAAATTTGATGATAGAACTGCACAAGATCAATCATTTACGCACTGAGCTCGAATTTTCAGTTTTAACCTGATTAACCTTAGTCGCCTTCGCAGCTTCAACAGAAGCAACATTAGAAATTGGCGAAAATATATAAATAATGCGGCATTGGTAAGCAATAATTACACTTTGGAGTACTGCCAGATGATACAGGACAAACTTCAGATTTTGATTCTATACAATTATGATAATTGGCTTAAACTCAATGCCCTATTCGTATTATAAATATTAAATTACTTATGAAACGTGATACAAATACTTACCAGTAAATCCTATTGCCTCGGCTAACAAAAATGCGCTGTAAGACATCAGTGTAAAGAGCGCTGTTTCCAAGGCCGGATGGTCTCGTATGTGGGTAAACTTGGTAAGTATAGCTGTAATTATAGCTACTACTGCCCCCAGCAAAAAAGATCCGCTAAACATACCAACAAAATTGCCAATTGCCACCAGCAATGCTCCAGAGTCAAATTTTCCAGCAGCCATGGAGCTGTATTTTTCTACAGCCCTGCATACAATAAAATAATGTCAGTATCAACGTAAATCCAATTCTCAATATAATGTTCAATAAACCATCAATTTACCAGGGTTTACATACAACAGCATATGATATTCATAAGTCAAAAAGCCTACTTCTTTTACTTGCGCTGGCTTTTATCTTTCTTTCACCAAACTTACTATCTCTTTCGACAGTTAGTGTTCAATCTAGTATTGAGCCTACATAATTTTCAAGCGCTATTAAATTAATAATTTTAATCTATTATTTATTCTAACCGGTCATTCTACTGTGATCATATATCGAAACAGAATTACAGTCGTCTGAATATAGTTTCTAGCCAATTTACCGTGAATCCTTGGCTAGGTTCAATACCAAAAAATACCTATAATTATATGTTTAACGTTTCTCCTTTTCAGACTGCAATTGCATGGGCGGCCTTACCAACGGTATAAGGTACACTCCAAATGTTAAAGGTGCCCTATTCTCGCCTTTTCATTTGGTGGTTCATCTCAAGGTATGAGATTTTGAGTTAATAAGACTTACATTATTTTGCGTTGCAAATAAGTTGCCTTTTATGCTAAATTTGAAATATGGCATTATCATAACCGTCTAGTCATCATTTAGTTCGTTCTGCTTCCTTAGTGGGCGTTATAATGAAATTTCTTCATTATGTCACCGATTTTCGTTTCTATTAACATAAAAACAAAACGATTAATTAATTTCAGAAATTTTATGCGCGTCAGGGTATTTCACAATTAACTAAACTTTAGTGTAAACGTGGTGTGCCACAAAAATGTGTTAATATTATACGCGCTCTCTACACAAATACTCCTGGACGCATTAATGTCTACAGCAAATTAACGCAAAACTTTGCAACCAGCAGTGGCGTTCGTCAATGCTGTCCACTTTCCCACTTATTGTTTAATATTGTAATCGATACTATTATTAACAAAACTCTTCCACACGTTCAGGCTGCAAGTGTTGAAGTTTTCGCAGGCGGTAAACTAGTCGATCTTGACTATGCAGACGATATTGCACTTTTATTCGACAATCAAAATTCTGCTCAGACTACCTTGAATACCGTCTTTCAGTTGCATTTCATTTTTTCGTGAAATGCAACTGATGAAGGCCTACGGTAAGGTAGGTCGAAATATCTTGCCAAAAGAAAATTACTGGAACAATGAAAGTTGCGTTAGTCAAAACGCAGATCAGGTAATTTCAATTAATCCAGGTTCGCAACAAAGAAATTCCTTCAAGTATAGCACATGTTGGTTACCAAAAAACCAATAAACAACGTTGTCGTTATTTATATTTTTTGTTTCGCTTTTAATTGTTATATGGCGGTGAAACGTTAGTCACTTTCGGGTTTTATCTTTGGATGTGAATGATGATGATGAAATTTAGTTTTCCCAATCATGCTGAATTCCTGTTAATGATTTTATAAATCATGTTTCAGCTTTCAATGTTGATAGTCTTCAACAAAGAAACGCACATCACAAGAGTTTAAGACAATTAAGATGACAATAAAAGATACTTTTAAAATATTTATTGATATATTTTATAGCTATTACTGAAATTTAAATAGACACACGTGCATAATGTTTGTGTGAGCGCAATTGTTTGTAGCTGAGAAGCATTCGGTTTGAAAAGACTGAAGGTTCCAGGAAGGTTGAATTCAACCGAGTCTACGTCAGTAAAGAAGAATTCGAACGACGTGTGGACTGAACCTTGTTTACACCTAAATTTCCTTATTTCCGCCCATTGGAGTCCCTTGGTTAGTGACAATTCTGTTCGAAGCGATCTAATGATTGATATCGCAAATAGTAATATTCATCTGGTTGGCTAGTAAATTCTGTACATGATTAATTAATCCTGACGCTCATCTTATAGTTAAATTAACCAATAAAAACGAAAACCGTGGTTTAAAAGCCCTCCCAAGTAGCGGCACGTAGCTGGTGATTTTCCATTTTTTTACTGCGGCTGACTCCTTTTAGAGGATAAGCCGGCTCCATTTCATGGAGTTTCTTGGGAATTTGGTACAAGTGGTGTCCCCTCACCATTTATCAGCGGAATAAATAGAGTATAGTGACTGGCGTTAGATTTCGACGTTGTGCTACTGATTATAATAGCACTATTGGTGCTTATTTCGAGTTCAGACTTTGTTTTAAAATTTTTAAAACAATACATACAATCAAAGAATGTTCAATTGTGGCGATAGCTAAAATAAGGTATGTTCGTATCTGCATGAAACTTGTGCAGCCGACATTCCAGTACAAAAACAATTTGTGAGCTCACTAGGAGGGCCAAAATTTTTATTTCTTAGCGATTAAACCCCCGCTAGTCTGCATTCCGTCGTGGTCAGATGATGACAATGTAAGGTCGAAACGCATCAGTACACGTGACCGATGGTAGTTTTGCTGTTGTTCCACTGGTTAAAATAACGAGATTGATGTTAATCTTAACTGCAAAACCTTGATTTAAATAATAATACATTGCCAAAAACATAGGGATCAGAATGTTAAACTAACATTTTGTCGTTAACTTAAAGTTAATAAAACAAATTGTTATTAATTTCCCTTCTAGGGGTTATGCATTTGACAAAATAAGAATATTATCACACTATACGCTGACACCTTCCAAAAAAAATATTTCGCTTGAGATAGAAAATATATAATAAAATCATTCAAATTAATTTTTAAATAAACCTTTTACGTACCGGGATAGACCAATAGCTAATGCATCATTTAGAACACTTTCGCCAAATACAATAGCATATAAATCCACGTCAACATTCAAGTCACTGAAAATAGTTAACACAGTAACTGATTGAATATCTTTAAAAAACATTTACCGGGATCTGTAGCCGATATCATGGATCCAAAGAGCACACAATCACTAAAAGCCAAATTTTGGCTAAGCTCAGGTCCAAGACGAGTAGCTAGATAACAAATGGAGCTTGCATAATGTAAGAACATTCTTACGCAACAGTAAAAGCAGAGAAGAATGTTCCAAATACGGCATATGTTATTATGGCACCAATATTTCTAAAGAAATAATGCTATACAGTAAAAAAAAGACAATATACCCTTTTCATACTGTAACCAGCAGTGAATATGATGGGAGGCAACAGAATATTAAAGAAAATCTCGGGATTAAATGTGGCTTGGTCGTTCGAAATAGAAGCAGTGAAAATTCGACCTTCATATCCATACTGGTAGATTAAGGAAGCATTTGCCTGCCCAGCAAGAATAAGTTTTTCAGGTGGTAATTGCTCCTGGCAGGTGGCGTTTTCGACGGGTGGCAAACTATAATGGCGAACACTAACTGATGAATTATATCCATATCGCATTGCAGCACCGACTATCAAGCCTATAGCGGTAAAATTAATCAATAGTACCATAAATCACAGATAATCCACTTTCATGAACGTGTGGAAATCTCCTATGCTTAAATATCCATATTGTGATTACTGACAAAATTAGGAGCACAACATATAACAAAATTACGATATTATCTAATCTGTGAGCTTTTTGCAATCTTTCTTCGGTAAGTGACTCTACACCACATCCTGCTTCAGCGATATCCATAATCAGCTGCGCGATATCAGCCGGAGACCACAAATATTTAATTATTTTTTTTAGTAACGCTGAAATATATCATAATTTAATATTTAACTGTTAGAAAAAAATATATGATTAATAAATAAGTACAAATTTGAATAGCTCTAGTAAAATTTAAATGCATATATATTAAAAGCACGTCAAATTATTTAAGAGAGGCTTATTTTTATCACACAAATTTATATTTTACATAGTATTGCACTTAAGAAATTAAAAATTCTTATTTATTTTTCATTAACTGTATTTATATGAAACACTAAATATTCCGCTTAATATTTGTAAATAATATTATTGCTGGAAATATGACAACTCTTCGCCCGATTCTGTGCAACGATTATATGCGCTATGCTAATATGTAAATCATTCTGTTCTTATATTATTATATTTTGTTGTTTATTTAAATTAAAAGTATCTTTTATTACACCTTAGTCTGCGAGCATAAAATCACATTATTTGACTGGATATTATACATAAAAATGTGAAATTCAAATTAAACGAACATTGGATGCGTAGGCAGCGACAACAATTATTCTAATCAAGGTTTCGATCTTGATATAAGCACCTGACCCATTAATTACTTACATATGCCAGTATAATATAAGAATTGTATAATGTAGAAAAGGCAATTCTTCCAGTTGACCGGTTTCCTTATTGAGAACTCACCATGTACTGGCCAGAATTTCTATACAATTCTTAGTTTATACTGTCACATGTAACTAATTAATGGGTCAGGTGATTATATCAAGATCACAAGCTTCATTATAAATTCAAAATTGTATTTGAATTTGCTCAGAATATTCTATCGGCTATTTGTCCTTGCACATATCTAGTTTACATTGTCCCGATTGATAATATACATTTTTTTATAACAAGATCACGGTCTTTGGCCACTTATCGTAAAGCATCTGTTTTTGTAGAGGCTCTGGTTATTTTATCTATTAAGAGTTCCATGGACGCCAAGTCTGTATTAGTCTAAGTGAGTTTATAGGAATATTATAGGACAGTTCTCTCTTCAATAATAATTTCATATCTACGACTCCCTGTACCATGCTATCAGTGTCCTCAAATTTAAGATTAGCCTCCATGTTAATCAAAACTATATATATATATATATATATATATATATATATATATATATATATATATATATATATATATATATATATATATATATAAATATATATATTATAATTATTTAATAAATCGATAGACGAAGGAATTTGTACACTTTTCGCAACACTGCACTCCGAATGCCTTACCTCGAAAGAGATTAGACGCGAAATACAGAACGATCCCAATATGCAAAAATCAGAACGGAATCTCGTTATAACAGAATATATCGTGAGGATCAAAATTTTTATAATCTACACGAGAAACAAAATGGCAACTGCGGGTCACCAGAGAACATCACGCACGTCAGGTACGAAATACAGAAGACTGAAATTACGCACAATTTAATGTTATATATACTCGATAGGTTTTAAACAAAGAGTGTTCTAGAAATTAAACGATTATTTTCTTTTTCAATGATATTCGTTCCAATCAGCCACGGTGGTTTAAATTTATCAATAATTGTACCTATTTTCGTCGGAATAAATACCTTCCTCTACATACACCACATTTAAAAAATGCGACTATTAATAGTCGTGATCCTTGTACTTTAGCTAACGTTGAACAATTTCGATACGAGTTGTGCATACTGGTGCCCCTGACATCGACGCTGTGCATGGTTCATTTGCCACTTGTACTGCTGGTTCGTCTGACGTGGATAGAGCGAAGCGATCCTGTAACCCGGTCGAGCATGATTTCGATGTCGTGGACAACATATATTGTGAAAGTTACTGGTTTGACTGGTGTGTACCTGGTTGGATTGCACACATGAGGCTCGTCCATGAAAGGATGGTCCTTTAACTCATCTAGAATGCGACGATACAGTCACAATTCTCCATGCCATTTATTTCTATGACGACATTTTTGTCTGTCATCCTCTTGACCTTTTACGGTCCTTTGTAAATTGGAGTCAGGCAGTTCTTCCTACTTTCATTTGCTACAGAAACATGCGATGCCGATCTTAAATCGGTGGACACGTGGCACTTGGTTTTTACTTATCTAGTCTTTGCCTATTCTAAACGAAATATCTTCTCTCTACGTGCTCAAACAAACAAATCGTTGTAACTAGAAGCCCATTCAAGACTACTTGGAGTGTCTAGTAGATCTCCAAGCTATCTTAATGGTTCACCAGATACCAATTCTGCTATTGAATTTCCTAATTGTATTCTATAAATGTTGCGCGTGTGAGCAATACTATGGGAAAATCGTGTACCCAGTTTGTTCAACTAGTACGCATCAACGTAGCTTTCAATTCACGATTCAGACTTTCTGCCATCCCATTTGCACGGTGACTGTACGAGCTAGTGTTGTATTCCAATGATATTGAGAGATCCTATGAAAAGCTCGAACATAAATTGACTGCCGCGATCACTGTTGACCATTACCGAAAACGCGACACCCAATTATGTACGAAAGTGAACAAGATTTCTTGCGCGGGCATACCCTTCAGAATTTCTACTTCATATTGACGACTAAAACGATCAACCATAGTAAGCAAATACTTTTGACCGTTAACTTCGAGAATCTCAACAATGTATGTGTATTTGTTTTAACCGTCCGGTTGGTATCCCAGTACTTTGTATCTTGGTTCTAGTATGTCACTAAACCTAATAGAATTGGCACATGACACCGGATCTTACCCAATCCCGTATGTTAATGGACATATGCCACCATACACATTTGTCAATAATTAGTCGAATGATGGCTTTTACGGATGGATGTCTCAAATTGTATAATTATTAAATTATTTTGGCTCATAACTCCAACGGAAAATATGGTTCGGGTTGGTTTCTGGAAGTTTTGCATAACAAGCAATTGCCACTCAGGAGTTTGCGAGCATAGCCGGATCTCAGCCTGTACTATCGTAAAGGGATCTGATCCTTGCGCTTCCTCGATATGCTTAACTAAAATATTGGAATAATTATCTAGATTCTTCAATGGACCTTGACGTACCAGCTCGAAGTCTGCTTCATTCGGTCTACTAAGTGCATTTGCTACCACGTTCTCTTTACCAACAATACGAGAGACAGTGAAGTTTAACTCTGCTAATCGGGTAATGTGGGAATTCATCCTGCGAGCGTAATTAAGCCTCGTGGTTTTACCAAGTATGCTTATCAACGCTTGTGAGCTGTCAATAACTTGAACTGATTACCGTCTATATAATGCCCAAAATGTAGCACTGCGGCACACACAGCAAGAAGCTCTTTACTAAAAGCATCATACCGTTTTTCTCGGTCATAAAGCTTTCGGCTATGAAGTCAAATTGGCCTTACTATATCCTTATCTCTGTGTTGTAGCACTGCCCTATTGCAATATTTGAGCCATCTGTGATTGGCTTAATTGGCTACTCCCAATCTACAGGTGCTAGAGTGGTTATGTGACAATAGGAAATGACATCATTTTAGTTTCACTTGAATGAGTGGCACACATGCAGCTAATTATTTGTAACAGATTGTTTTTCAGTCTGAAGCAAACGCCCACACACATACACACACACAGCCGTGGCATACGCTTATCTAGTGAATCGTGAGATGTTGTTATAACGCTGTAATTTCATTTCGATGAGTGTACACATGCAGACACATACACAAACAAATTTAACATAAATTTACCTAGTGAAAAGACAGTTATGCTTAAGAGATCTCACAATAAGTATAAATGGGACAGTTTAAACTAAGTTTTCCATTTGACATATTGGTTTTATAAATTGTTTGTGTGGCGTGCTTTCCATTGACAAAGACTTCCGAAAGAGGAAGTCAAAATATCGAATAAACAGGTGGACCATGAATGCAAACACCTTGTGGCGCCCCACAAGGAAACTTTAATTAATCTATTCCCTGTTGTGCAACATGATTCTTTTAAAACCCTCCATTGTTCCGGATCAGGTTTGGGAACTACCACTATGGGTGGAAACAAAATTGGAATTTAACCTCCTATAAATTCCTCTTTCGCGCAATTGGTGAAATTCGACAACAGAAATATGTTGCTTGCGTTGTGCCAACGGTTGGGCTTTGGGTGAACAAGGCAACAGAGCTACCAAATCTATTTGGTGCTCTACTCCTGCCTTCAATCCATTCTGTTTGGCACTAAAAGGTTGAAATACTGTAATGATATCGGTAGAGTCACTTGCGATTGTGGGGCTGGGTAAACGAACTGATCTGACCACTGAAGTACCAGTGTGTGTTAACGCTCCCACGCCTTCTGCAATGGTCCTGGTTTTGGGATCTAATGACAGATTGAAATGAGTCTATAAATCCATCCCATTGCTCTGGTCCTTGACGTCGGGAATCAGAAAATTCGACTTAAAGGAATATTTCTGTCCCAAAGTTACCGGCAGTTCCTTCATCCCCATAACTCTAATCGGACTTCCATTAGCTGTCCATAATTGATAATGAAATGTGGGCAATCTGCTTTCAACACATCTGACTTAACTATGCTTAATTGGGCATCCGTGTCTATGAGAAACTCCAGACCATTAAATTAATCTCGAATGATGAAGTTATTGCTGGAAAGCCCGGCAACGTTCTTAAGATCTCCGCTTAAGCAGAATATGATCATCTTGTCGTCTGTTTCGGGGCTATCTCTTGTCAAACTCTTTTATTTCGTCTTCGGTATCCCTTTTATAGGCACACCAAGGAGCCTTTGCAATGGGAAACTCCCCCTACGTCTCCTACTAGCTGGGGTTTTAGACGATGCCCAGTGAGAAATTTTTCTACCTGTTTGGTGCTGCCTTTTTATCCGGGGTCATCTCATGATCTTCACCTATATTGGTTGGGTCGTTTATGCGGATTCCCTCAAAATTTATTATAAGTGTGCCGTCCAGCTGAGACTTAATTATCCCTTCCTCCGAAGTCAAAGTGTTCATTTTTGCAGACAATATTTTACTAAGTTTTCCAATCCATCAGAAGCCATTTTATTCAACTTACCACAAATGCTTTATTTTTAATCAATTATTTATAGGAGTTTGCTCGTATAAAGCGCGTCAATTTATTTTTAAAAAACACAACTATTTATTATTTATATTCACTTCTGCGGCTCGAAGGCTGCATTCATCATTGCGCTGACTACTTCAACATAATTAATATACATTCTGCGATGACTTTCTGTTGTATTCACTTCAGTCTTAGATAGGACAATTGGAGCGTTAATGGCCTCAAAGATGACTATTGCTATATCTCCCCCCCCCCTCAGGAGTAGACCTTGGCACCCTAAATAAACGATCAAGTGCGAAAGCTAGTGGTCCGTGGGGCATGTCACCGAAAACTGTGTACATCATTTACACACGATACGGACCATCATTGACAGCCTGTAGTGCCATAGTCTTGACCTTCGCCACCATAAAATTGTCGCCGTCCCTTGGGCGTAGGCGTGTAGATCGTTTTGCATATACTTGTCGCTGTGTGGCTCCCACATATTGAGTTAGCTGTTTTAGGCACTCCTGAATATCCGCTATGGTACAGTGCTCAAGGGAACCTGGGATTACGGGTTCACGTGGCTGTCTACTATGCCCTCCATAGACCATGGTTGCTGGACTGAATTCTATAGTTGTTTACACTGTAAATCGCATGGCCGGCTTGACCATATTTAATTTGTCCCTCCGTGATCCCGAGGTCTCGTGGCACTAACATCTTTCATAATCCGGTGTGTTCGCTCAGCCTTCGTGCTGGTCTGCGACTGCTAAGTGGCTGCGCGGGAATGTTTTATGTGGAAGTCCTTGAACTACGATTAAATATTTTCTACTTGAACTGTGCACTCTGGTTGGTAACAATAATGTGTGTTGCAACAAATTGACTGAGACATCGTTCTTCTAATTACTTTATAATCTTCTAGGTGGTGATTTTCATCAGTGGTTCAAAATAGACCCATCAAGTAAACTGATCGACCATGAAAAACACGTAGGCTACTTCACCATGAGTCACCGGCAGTGACCTACCAGGTCAATATGCATAAATTGGTTCCACGCGGTGATAGTGAAAGCATTTGGAGTGAAATTTTCTCTTTTTTGTGGTTCACATAGCTGGCATGACATGCACTGTTGATAATATCTACGAATTTCTTTGGGCATGCAGGCCAATACAATCGCGACTGTGATGTCTCAATGAGGCGCTCGGCGCCGGGATGTGACGACGTTTTATGCCAGATGGCCATCAATTTTGTTCGTATAGACTCCGGCACAAACCATTGTACTGTTTGTCCTTCTTTTCGCAGCAATAGGCCGTTTTGCAGGCTCAACGCCTTATATAGTGCAAACGCCGCCTTTCCGTTTTTGAACGGATTGACGTTTTCCTGGCAGGTGGCATCATTTCCCTGTTCTTCAGCGACTGATGAATGGCGAAAATCGCACACCGGAAATTATGCTTAGCGCATCGTCTGCCGCATTCTCGATACATAGTAGTCCTCGAGCTCTTCAGTGGCTCTTCTCAATACCCAGTAATGACCAATGTCGTAAAGACCATCCACTCCTCAACGTGGTACGACGGTGTCAACCATGTCTCGATGGCCGATCGTACATGGGCTAACGGGGCTATGGCGATGGTGTCACCAGGGCGTGGTGGATTTCCGACCGGCAATCGGATCTCCTATAAAATACCACATGAGCCCGACGACGGCACCATGACTCGGCGTGTATTCCCCGCCACAAAAAGGTTCAACAGCCACAGGATTACATGGACTCCTGGACAGTACCCCGTACTTCCGAATGGCGAATGAGCTCTCAACAGCCACCAGCAACCATGCAACTTACTGCTGCCTTGCAGACTGCGCTTGGATGTGCAAAGGCTAGAGGTGCGTCCTCGATCAAAAACCCGAGTGGTGAGGGGACACCACTTGTACCAAATTCCCAAGAAACTCCATGAAATGTGGAGCCGGCTTATCCTCCAAAAGGAGTCAGCCGCAGTAAAGTAAGTAAGTATGTTAGCTTCACTATTACAGGTTTACACATTCGTCTAGGAGATTGTACCATCCTATTATTCCACATTCTTGTACCAAATATATAGTGGTTGAAAGGGCGTAATACCGGCTCCTACTGATGAGTCGCCAGTAAGCACGAAACGAATGTGCATGAGATTATACTTTCCGTTCATGCTGCCTTTGGTTTATCCTTCGGGTCACAACTGAACTAATTTGTTACTAGGTTCGCAAAACCTAATACATACTTGCATATATATTAGTTCTTCGCAACAAACAGTATTTAACTGTAATATATTGAATTAAATGATGTCATGCTTACCGCGAAATGTGATAACTGATATCGATGAAGGCCAGAGTGTATGGTTTAACTGGAGTAACAGGTATTCGGAAATCGTTGCAATTCTCAATTTGAGTGAACTTTAGCATAATTTTATATCCATCAGGTTGGTATCATGTACCGACTCGGAAACCATAGTGTTAGTATCCGGTACTTATCGATTTCAAAAAGGTATCAGTTACTAACACAATAGCCATAGTGTTAGTATCCTTTACAGACTCGGTATATATATATATATATATATATATATATATATATATATATATATATATATATATATATATTATATAGTGTGAGTTAGCATTGAAGTCGTATTGTCGTTGACTTTAGATTATGTTAGCTTCACTATTACAGGTTTACACATTCGTCTAGGAGATTGTACCGTCCTATTATTCCACATTCTTCTACCAAATATATAGTGGTTAAAGGGCGTAATACCGGCTCCTACTGATGAGTCGCCAGTAAGCACGAAACGAATGTGCATGAGATTATACTTTCCGTTCATGCTGCCTTTTGTTTATCCTTCTGGTCACAACTGAACTAATTTGTTACTAGGTTCGCAACACCTAATATATACTTGAATATATATTAGTTCTTCGCAACAAACAGTATTTAACTTTTATGATCTCTTGTGTTGCCCGAGTCGTTGTTGCTAGTTTCTTTGGCGGTGTACCATATACTTTTGGTGGTTCGTAACATTCATTTAATTCTAGCCATAGTTTAAAGCGATCGACCGTTGGCACTGACATTCTCTGCGGTCAGTGCATTGGAATATAGTGTTGTATTGACTTTAAAACTCTTTCCGCCACCCGTGAAGACAACTGGTCTCCAGCACCTCGGGGTTGCTTATGGACTGGAATTCTTGATTTTCGGCGTCAAGGGGTATCTACGCTTATTTTGACAATCGATCGTCTTAACCGTTTTTCTACTGAAATCAAGTCCCAATAGGGGCGTTCGCGTACTCGCTATAACAAAGGACACATATTAGATATCTTCATTTATTAATTATTTAGTGTCTCATTTGTACGCAGCCACCATCGGGGCGCCCGATGCCTCATACAAATTTGCCCTCGTAGGTTTTATAAAATTTGGACTGGCGCGGCCACCATATTTTGTAGAGTTTCCGGTCATATTAAATAATGAGAGCCACATGGATGCCAAGTTTTTAACGATCTTAGTGTGTTCATGGGAGTCCAGTGGATTAATATTTACTTCCACATCTATCAGGCTCATACTTGCGACGCTCTATAACATGCTATCAGTGTCCTCAAACTAAAGATTAGCCTCCATGTTAATACTAACTTAACCTGGAAAGAGATTAGACATGATATACAGAATATATAATTTATCTGGTACTGAACGATCCCAATATGCCCAAATATCACGAAAACTCTCTTTTAACAGGTATATATTTTGCGGATCAAAATTTGCATATTTGAAACGAGAAAAAAGATGGCAACTGCCAGTCAACAGATAACCATATTATTCGTACTTGTGGCCAAGTATTGCCTTACTAATGAGATGTACACTATTTGCAAAACGATTTCCGCAATTACCTTAAAATGTGGATACTTAACTCTTACTATATTGAGTAATTTATCATTAGTGCGTGTAATAATATAAATAGTTTTATAGTTATTTCCATAACTGTCTACTTTAAGTAGCAACATGTATTATTTAAAAAAACATGGCGGTTGGCGATAAGGGTTCTTGAAATCAATTCTGCGAGTTTGGCATATACAAAAATCTAATTTTATTTAACTGGTTGTACAACACAGCAAATCTGCCGTCGGTCACGCTCATTAGCGCATTTCGACTTTCCATGATTATTACCAAAGGTAGACGGGAAATGGAATAACAGGGACTGGTTAAATACAGAAGGATTTGTGTTTATATCAAGCTCACAAATTTGGTTTAAAGAAATTTTGTGGTTAATGTTGTTTATACTGTTCGTAACATTAGTTATGATTTTATATATATATATATATATATATATATATATATATATATATATATATATATATATATATATAACACTGCTTAGAAATCTTGCTCGCCAGTCTACCGAGTGCTGGTTGATGACTGGATTTGTAGAAGAGGGACAATAGCAACCTTTGTGCATGGAACTATTATCCGATTATTCGGTCACTGGACCACACGAATCATTACCCTCACTAATAAAGAGAAACATGAGATAGCGAGAATGTCGTTGAAGACTGGGTTCAGTAGAGAGTCTTTTTAACCCTGTTATATCGGATTATACTCTTTTCAGATCTACTGCGAGTTAGACGTAGTTTTCCGTTGAACTATCTATATCTGAATGTAGGAATCTACAGAAAATCAACAACGCTGTAGCCATTATGCCTAATTCGATTATGTATCTCAAACGATTTGTATCCAAAACGAGGATGAACACATGGGTTCCATACTGATGGAAATGCTGGCGATTTACTACCAAGTTTGTTTTGATTTTGTTCAATTTTTGAAAATTTAAAATCTGTTCTTGCATCTTCTGGCAATCTGGGAATTTGGCCGATAAGTATATGTAGCAAGTGATCTACCCAAATCAATAATGCTGCCTAATTAGATTGTCTAACAAAGGTGCATTCATTGAAAGATCTAAGAATGTGTGCATATGTCGGAGTTGCTTATTAGTTTATACTAACATGTATGAGCATTTATATAATTAAACTAACATTGGTTGCGCGGGCGGTGATAACAATTATTATAATCAAGCTTGCGGTCTTGATATTAACACCTGGCCCAATAATTACTTACATTTTCAGTATAAACTACGTGTTGTATAATTTATCCAGTGGACTGGGTTCTTCCTTATTGGAAACTCATCACGGACAGGGCTCGACACCTGATAGACATGAAATTTCGTACTTGTAAAATATGTCGAAAGTCCAAGTTAACGCTAATCTTAAATATGATTAAGTCCATGTAGAAGTGAAAATTAACGCACTTTTAAGAAAAAGAAAGAAGCTCGTCTGGGAAATAAAATAATTTAGCTAGGCAGTGTGATATGAAAAAAAATCGTGAAAACAACGGGAGATCAAACAATTCTGTCGATTATGTCATTGGCCCAACAAACGTCTGCACAGTCAATTACTCTTTGAACTAGCGATGCAATAGGGTGGAAACAACGTAATCACTTAAAATTGCATCAACCTTTAACAATAAATGAATTAGAAGAATGCGATGATGTCTGGCAAACTAATTTACCTGAAACGACTCATTTTTTCTGCACACAAAATATGCTATCTCACTTTGAAGAAAAATATTAACGTCCAACCATTGGTGTGACCATGAGAATTTGCATAGCACCACTATCGGTTACTGTGGCTTTGCATCAACTGTCTTCTATTTTATTCCAAACACACCTGAGCTGGCACGGGCCGCATTGAGAGCGAACAATTAAAATACTATTCCGTGAATGATTGCGAAGTACGAGTGTCAAATTTAGAGTTTCCGTGATTTACCGTCGTTGGTTGTAGCTCTGTACTATCAGTTTCGCAAATATCCGATTGACCCCCATTTCCTAGTACGCATCGAGTTCCTCATCTTGGTGGCTTGGTGCGGATTCGTGCCTCTCCTCCGAAGGTTTCAACATCTTTCATGCCAACCACTGGAAATTAGGTGCGATAGAATCTGCGTTAACTAGCCACGTTTCGAAAAGATATTTCCCGTTCCTATAGACGTATGCACAATACAATTATCACAATAACAGATTTAAGCAAATTTGGTGATGAGATTACATATACCGGGTATTTGAGTTTGGTGCAATTGTACTGGAGGTAAGGATTGGGTCTTCCATTTACAGGATGTTTATATATATATATATATATATATATATATATATATATATATTATTGTCGAGTGAGTGTTTTCATGTACTCCATGCAGATGTAAAGCTTAGTTACTAGGACCATTCTTTGTTTCTGGCCTGACGATGCAATGGGAAATGCCGTTCCGCAATGTTGCCAATAAAAGAAGATTCGATTGTACCTCATTTCCAGTTGTTGGCATGATTGATGATTAAAATACTAATATAAAAGTTACCAGGGAGGACGTCGAACAAAATACGACCTCACCTAGACACTGGAACATTTTGAGAAGCAGACGGAAACCTCGCCAGAGCCTCGCTAAGTGATTCAGACTACCCAAGGCTTGCAGAAGGTACATTTTTAGCATACTTGACAATCGCATTTTGTCGGGCAGATCTGAACACAGTCGGAAAATGAGTTGTACGAATTAAAAGCGTTGTTACTTCGAAGAGCCCTTTATTGATACGGCGGTCTCCAAAGTGTCTTAGCTGAAATTAAAGCACGCGACCTGTGGATTCTATCAGGCTACAGATGTTCTTTCGCATCTAAACTCTTCTATTTGGTTTCACTGCGCGATTAATACGGATTATGTATTTGTGTCTGATAGAACAAGGGGAAGAAGGTCAGATATGGAAGGAGATTTCCGGTTGAAGACAAAATCTTTGGTCAATTTCTCTGTAGCATCAAATGTGTATGCCGGATAGTGCTCGTCAGTAATGCTCGATCTAGTTTGCTCTCGCCTTTTACATATAAATAAGACTATGACGAAAATATTGATTTAATGGTTATGTAACAGTAAACAACTAGTATTTCATTGCAGCTGTATTTCTCCGAGGGTGCTTGCATGAAATCCAGCAATTGGCTTCGCTATTCCGAATTGTGCACAGCGTTATGTCCTAGGTAGTACGTTTCATGCATATAATCTAAATCGTTTTATTTGAAATATTATATTTATTCACCGGAATCTGCTGAGCATTTTTGTTGTAAAGACATTATTTGATATAAAATATTTATTAACAAATGTCGTGCTTCGTTTAAAAGAAAGCAATGGTTGCCTCAGTATAGCTCGCCTCTCGTCTGGCCAACTTGTCAAGTTCGTGTGTTTGGTTGCACTCGGTCTGGTGGTCTTCTTTCATGACGTTGCCTTTTTCTAGCTCAAACGCGTGTAATTGTGGCGAGACTGGCATGAGGCTGTTCTCGACGGGCGAAGTTGTCCAAAGAAAAGTGCTCCTCGGTTGAACGGACTCGTAGCTGCACGTGTCTTGTTTAGCCAGGCGTTTTGCTTGACTTTCTCTTGTCTTGGTTCTCACATTCGCTCTCCGCCTAATATTGATTAACTCCGTGTACCGTTTACGTGGTCTTAGCCTAGTCGGAGCTGAGGCTGAATGCGTTAATTTGGTACACAGAAAATGTTCGTCCTTCCGACGCGCGCTCGTGCTAACCGCATAAGAATACGTTTCTTGGCCTTTACTTCTTGATTTACCGAGAAAGATTGTAAAAAATGACGACATTTTGGTAGACAAGTTTAGTCTTGTCAGCCAAGCGCGCCGTCTGGGTTTCGTTAATGGCTGTGCTACTAATGCAATGATCAGTTCGAAGAATTCAAATATAGTGATAGTTGAAATGCCCAACCACAGGCCGAGAATGCCACCTAGATCACTGAATAGATTTCTGGCCGGATAGGCCCACGTCTCCTCGACGAAATCGCCCATCTTCGAGTTAGCGTACACGTCCAGTTTAAGGAAGTTGGCGCCAATAGCTGTCTGGTTTGGGAAGTCTGCCAACAGCGCGTCCAGAACACAAGTGTCGGCTCCATTCTGGCGTGCCACTCGCTGTGTCTGTTGGACGGCTTGTTTTAATGTGCTCATCACAACTTTGGCCTCGTCTGGCCAGTTCACTCGCGTTATTCTCAAGCTGTAGTGCTCTGTTTCACAGGAGAAGGGACATGCATTCGCGTTGTGTCGTTTTGTGTGGATAATATCAATTGATTGGTCGTGGCAGGCCCGTTTGATTGCTATCTTGTTGATGTTGCTGACGGTAGTGTCCGATGCAGTCTCCGCATCTGGTACTGCTGTTGGTTCTTTGCTGGAACGGCTTTCATTCAATTCACTCCACCTGTATATTCGGGTTCGACCCTCTGATTGCGCTAGGCTGAGATTGTTCTGCGAATAGGCTGCAGTTGAGTTGATCTCGGTTTGTTGCTGGTCGGCGGATGCGCGGGCTATATTTTTGTCACCTCGATAATAAAATTTAAAAATTTCAAATAATCAAACGTTGAGAAAAGTAAATATTTAGCAAATGGTCGGTTGCACTACATTTTCTGTAGAATACAACATAAAACTGCTGTCAACACTTTTGTTCTAGAGCTTCGTTTTTTCTGCCCTACGAGGAACCGAAGCTGTGTTTATGCTGTGCTTATGACCTAGCGCATTCAATCATAAACTAATAACTGCATCGATCACACAAAGAAATCTGTAAGATCTTGTTGCTCTATAAAGTTAGAAATGCTAGCCTCGGCTACACTGTTCTCATGATTGTAAGAGTTCAGCACAATTACTTAGACAGTGGCCTCAAACGTCGCCTTCTTTCTTACGTTGCTGGTTAACACGGTCAGAGATTCCTGCCATCGGCGGAATCGTCTTCAGTTGCTAAATGGATTGGATTTAGTCGGAGGAATTTTTCATCGCCTTGTATCTGACAATGTTAATAATAAACCACACGAGTGATTATGGCTTACTGACGGTCGGACTAGAGGCCAACGAAATTTCCACCTCAACGACGAGAAGAATAAACAGTTGCTCCGATAGTTTTACCAATTTTTCATGCCAAAATTGGTTTCGTAATGCCATTTACTTATGGGCGTCCTCGTCTGCTGTGCTACCATTCTTGATGTTTAAAAAAATTAGGGAGGAGGGCATTTGAATAACTATCTCGCTATTGGCGATGTAGATTTCACGTAAAACTTCGCGTAGTAGATTCCTAGCTGCCTTTGCTGTCATTTGAGTGGTCTGATTGAGGCCTAGAACTCTGCATTCATGTTCTGTTCTATACCGTTTTAGTTACGAGATCAAGGCCTACTCGCCAGTTGGTTGAGTTTTATTGTTATATATTGGTGCACTTTTGCAGGATTTCAGGATTTGCTTCAGCTGGAGCCTATTCGACCGCAATGCCACTCGCCATACTGGAAATGTGACTCTGTACATGGAGGAATAAATGTGTCCATAAAAAGAACCATATAAAGTGTACCTTAACGAGAACCGTGCTATATATATATATATATATATATATATATATATATATATATATATATATATATATGTATATATATATACATTAGTGTAAACTGCGCATTGAGTGCAAATGCATCTCATCAGATGGACTGGTTTCGTTCTTATTAGGCACTAACCAAGTACTTGCCAGAATTATCGTTGCCGGAGCACATTTGATTTTCAGTCTTTCGATCCGTCCATTTGTCACCAAAGCCACGCAATAAATGCGATTTTCAGTCATATACAAATGTTTGTTTCTTTTTGTTTAGTATTTTCGTTAGTAGGAGCCTAGTCGGTATCACGTTAGACCTAGAGTTTCAACTAGTCACCATGCCACCTGTTGAACCGTAGATATAGCTCTTTACATGCAGGTATAAAAGTGACCCTAAAAGGAACTAGATAAGTTGCCTAAACGAGGTTTGTGCTAGAAACACAAACACACACACACACACACACACACACACATATATATATATATATATATATATATATATATATATATATATATATATATATATATATATATATATATATATATATATAGAATAAGGACAAAACCAGTTTTGTGGATAGATTACATTTATCTTATGGAATATTTTGTTTGCTTCTTACAAAATTAAGTTTAATAACACTGCTGTATTATGCAATAAATAACTAACAATTATGATAATAGAATATCATGTTCTTTATAGTCTTTTATGACTGTCCGACTCCTCAATCGGGGTATCCACCCTGTTCGTCTTCAGAACAAACTATTTTAGGTTCCTCCAGTCTAGTAAGACATTCACTGCGCCATTGGCTAGCAGAAAGGCAGCATCATACCTGAATGAATCACTTGCGCATTAAGATTGGTGTAGAATAGCCTTCTTGTGATGTAGGACAGAATTAAACACCTGAAGTGTTGGTGGCAATATCGTTATTCTACAGACAGCGATCTTTATGCCATGATTGTGCAGTACGCCAGCCTTGGTAAAAGCCCTCCAAACGCTAATGCCTAGATTATCTTGGAGCCCAAATGACTTTCAAAGGCTGGCAAAGACTGTTGGTCGTCCTTTGTATGTATTTTGGCTGTGTCCTGCTTTACCAAGTAATTCGTGTCATCATTTGATTTCCTCCTACATATCTGTGGAACGCATATCAATGACCACGGCTTTTAGTGACCTGTACTATAGGAAAAGCGAGGCCCATAAGAAAGGCAAGTTATCGCGCATTCCAAGTGCCAACCGATAAACAATCTTTTGGCTTGAGTAGCACACGAAAAGCAGCTAGGGTTGCAGTGAGGTGTGAGTAGTTAAAAGAGAGCTTGTGTTTATTCTAATTCCGCAAGCTTAATTCAAGCAAATACATTAGGCATTTTAATGCTACTTTGATAATACTTAATTTGTAAATTATTTTTTCGTTTCAAATTAATCCTTTTTATGCCTTCGCGTTTGTTGCGTTTTTACTATTTCCTTTACACTGTTTGTGAATTGGCAACATGTGCTAGCGGTAATCTGTTGCTTCACATGTGTTTGCATGTGGCGTTTGGTGTATAACTTTGGAGAGAAGGTTTATGCCTGTTTAAATATGTAGACGTGGAATTGGGATATCGCTTCTCATTCATGAAATACGCAATTGTTGATTCTTGTAAGTATCAGGCATATTGCTTAGTAGCTACTGTTTCCTCCGCATTGATTATGCCTAAAACCATTCTAATTGAATTGATTGTACGTGTGCTGAATGATTGTTCTAAAAGCAATTATCGGAAGAAAGAGTTTTAATGTTTTGGCGAGCTGTTAATCCAGCCTTCCTTAATGCATCAGTCTCCAAATAGAAAAGTTGTAAAATTATTTTAATCAATTATATATAGGTCAAATTTGTTATTCATTTCTATACATACTCGGATTAATTATTTATCTGCATAAATTAGCGGATTCAATTTTGATTAGATGCTATATATATATATATATATATATATATATATATATATATATATATATATATATATATATATATATATATATATAGATTTCATCATGCAGCTAAGCTCTCTTCACCACCTTGTTTACACAGCCAATCTTTCCGACTGGGCTCACCAAGTTGTATGCTAATTTTCTCTTTAAGGACTTTTGTGTAGAGGAAGGCAACACCATTTCTTTCTTTGGGCAGCCAACCCACCCGTGAAGGCAATAGTGATCTGACAACGGCCATACAAAGAAACTCTGCAATCATCGGACTACAAATGCAAGATGCCTAAATCCTACAAAAGAAGCAGTTAAAACCTAGAATAAACCCATCTCATCGTTAGAAGAGCAATCAGATTTCAAGTTTTAATTAGTTAGAAAGGGTGAATGACACCTAACTGCACAAAAACATCCGCTCACCAGTCAACAAGTAATAAGCCTCAATACACTCGCACTACGACCTGAAATAAATATGAACATAACGCAACATCTGAATAGTTTTCAATCAATCAAATGGAAACTCTTCAGCATTATACCTGAAGAAATCTAGTTTTGTTCTGTTTAGTTTATACTGAAATTATATTTATATATATATTTATATATATATATATATATATATATATATATATATATATATATATATATATATATATAAATGTATAAATCTTATTAGGAAGAAAAGAAAACATTAATAACAAAGTGGATAATGGCCATTTATTTCGAGAGTACTAAGCTTCACTTTAAAACCTTTCATTTATATACACCCTGGGTTTTCATATGATTATGGGGGTGGAAGCCAATCTGACTCGGTTTTACTTCTATTTCTTGTGCCACGCGGGATACTGAGATTGAATTATATTCTGTATTGGTGTATTCAGTCAACTGTATCACAAAATTTTACTACGTAAGTGCTCGATAAATTTTCTTCCCTTTTGAGGTCCCAGAAACGGCTGTATTGGACTCTTGTAAGCTGACATTTGAATGCATCATCTAGAAAAAACTAATGGAATATAAGAGGTGGTATTTGGGAATGTGTCCTGATTACCTTTATCGTCACCGTCTTCATCGCGAACTTCATCGCGAACTTCATCGCCATTAGACCCAATATTCCATCAAGATGGCATACTAGTGTTACATTGCCCGGTAATGGTAGCATGAGCCTTGCCTAGTCTAAAGGAACACAGCCATCTCTCTCTCTGTCTCTTTGGAATCTCACTGTTAATTTGTGTGCCTAAGTTATTATTTTCGTCGTTATTTATATTTTTTTCTTTCTATTTTGTTTCGTTTCTTATAGTTATATGTCAGTGAAACATTAGTTGTTATTGGCTTTTGTATGGCTGTGCCTGAGGATGATGATAATTGTCACATAGCCATGATTAAGGTATTATCTTAAGATTCGTAGATATGTTGGAGCTGTAAAAAAGCACACAAAGTCGCCAATTCCTAGTGATAATTTTTGCTGTGGATTCCCAGCTTTTCTCTCTGCAGCTCGTCTGCCGACTGAGGCCTACGCGTATCATCTACCTGTAACACAAGGTGTTCCTTCGAACCAGTACACAAATGAAGGGTTGTCTCCATGTCTACAATTTTCTCGTCATATATTGTTTATTCCATTTGTATGCGAGAATTTGTTTCACTATGTGTCGAGTTTTCTATTAAACTCATGTCGTGCAGCTGTCAAACGCGTATGAGCCAGCGCAATGGTTGCTTCCTTATTTTTTGTCAATTTCTTTTACTGGAGGATCGAAAAATTTGCATTTGGATGTCAGCGTTGCTTCTTATTGTTGACAAACTTTATCGACTAGGTTGTTGTAAATAACGGTGATCCATTGCTTGTAAGCGCTGAAAACCCTCAATTCTACAGGTGCAAGTCTCCGTGGTATTTAAAAAATCAACTTGTTTAGTTGCTTCGTCAAGTGAGATACTCTATTTTCTCCATAAATGGCGCCGAGGGGAAGCTACTCAAGCCTTTGCTATTCTGATTATCATCTTAACACTCAAACTGCTTAAATTATGTCATATGTTTGCTTGTCTCTATGACTTATTTTACCACAATTGTGTCTCTACTCAACTGTTGGATTACCTAATACCAATCTGGCCAATGCGAAGAGGCTAGCCTAATGAAATTTCAACTTCCACTGAATATGAACGACTTAGGGCTCATTTAAAGCCAAAGCAAAACCAGTAATAGTAACAGTGCATCAGTGAAGCGCTTATTTTTAAATTCTAATGTTGATAAAGATCATGATGGTTGTGATTATTGTGAGAATAATGATTTGTTTCTGTTGTTGTTGTTGTTGATGATGATGATGATGATGATGGTGATAAATCAGATGATGATGATGATGATGATGATGATGATGATTACGTTTAAAACTGTTTTTGTTAACTTTAATCTTGAGCAGCCTTGATTTTTTTAGAATCAGTTTAAGTTGCGGTAAAAATAGAACAAACAACGTCATCTACGGAGTGGGTATGTTTACCTGTTTCGTGCATCCAAAGGCTATCACTAGTTATTTTATGACAGTAGTTGGTTGTTTCATTTGCCAGCGCCACAGGCACTGGTAGAGATTCAGAGAGACAACCACAGGACGTGAGCAAAAACTGCTGATACTCTTCTATGTAACAGTCTTCCAGAGTATATGTAAAATTGCGAACTTCCAGCATTTGAATGGGCAAAATATGTAACGTCTTTTTTCCCCACTCAGCGATTTCTTGTTTTCTTTGCATTTGCATTGGTGGAGCAGTTGTCAACGTCGTTTCAAGTTCTTTTGCATCGTCAATATCTGTCGTACTTTTGTTAGTTGTTGTGAGGATCGTGTGCTCCACTCCATGGTCTGTATGGGATCTGTTATTCCTTGAGTTGGCAATTATTGTAGATACAAATTGAACAGGTGGCACATACTCCCTACACGGTCGTTGTGGTTTGTTGAGCACATTCAATTTGGTGTATCCTAGCTGCGCGATTGTGTTGTGTTGCACCTGTGCGTAGAAGCTATCTGCCTTTAAATTGGGTCTGGTGTGTTGTGGGTGTACAACGACACGGATGCCTCGAAAGTAGCTGAGTGCTTCTTCGTCGGTAAGGAAATTGCTCGAGTCCCCGATGTAGATAATTAAACGAAGGCCACCGTCCTTCTCGCCGCCCTTTAGAAGCTCTCGCACCTTAGGAGCAAAAGTGAAACAGCCTAGGTAGACTGGGTCTGAGTACACCGAGAAGTCAAGATAAGAGCACTCATCACCCTTGTAGTGACAGTGAATAATCATATCTTGCACCTGAGGTGTCACGGCTATCTCGTTAAGGTAACCTTTTAAAGAGTTCACTGTGTCGCTGTTAACTTCGCTTGAATTGATCGGCACCTCGAGTACTTTTGCCCAGAAATTTCGAGTCGTGTTCAGCAAGGCGGAGAAGGGCACTCCGAGACTGGGCACAATTGGGTCTTGTGCCAGGCGAAATCGACTGAAAGTATCCATATTACAGATGGTCAAATCAGGAAAGATGAATCGCGTCGACATCATTTGACTTTGCGTGTTCACACGCAATTCAAGGTAACGCCAAATTAATGCAACTAAATGCACTGTGAAGCCAGTGGCTGCGCCTAGAATGATCAAACTCCAAACAACTCGTCGAACTGTGCGCAGTAGAACTGTCCCACCTGTCCCACACCTTACCGCGCGTCTACGCGGGAGAGCACATTTAACTTTGAACTGGTTATTGTCACCTGATTTCGCCAAACTTTTCGATTTTTCAGCCCTGGCATCGCTCCGTTTTCTCTGCATTTGCATTTCTCGTTCACAATAACGTTTTGAATTGTAAAATTTCGTCTGGACAGGAACGGGAACTTTTGGCATATTTATCGGTTCACGGTTTGCACACGTCGTTGTCCTGCTATCTGTAAAGTCTAGTGAATGGTCATCACCAACGAGCTTTGTTTTGAATGCGGTTTCCGTGTCTGAAAGGCCAGTCGTTGCCATGTGGGCTTGCGAGCTCAGACAGTTAACTTGCACCGCGTCGAGTTGGCTGCGTCCGAATTTTAGCGTTTTGAGTGAGCTAGGCGCCGTTAAGCTGGAAGATATCTCATTCTCGCCAAAACTTGCTGTCGAAGTACCAATCATACGACTGCTGGTGTTACTAAGCCTTGAAACGTACGGTCTGTTGCTCGTCTGATGCATCACCTGTTCAGTTGGCCAATTTTTATTCATTGACGTAGCACCTGTTATTGTTGTTCGGTGTTCTTTAGTTATAATGCCTGATAACACATCAAATGTGTTGCAACTTCTAGCAGATGAAGTTGCACGTGCCATTGTGTACGTGCTGTGGGCAGTAGCTGGCAGACAGGTTAGTGCAGTGTCAATAATTTGCTTTTCCGATACGGACACACCTGGATACTTGCTTAGATGAAGCCCATTTTGTTCCGGTAATTGCGGTGTAATTTTTACTTGGCCATTAAATAGTCCCCTGCATGTTTGTACCTTGGCGAGTTTGTTAGGTGTGCTAGACGCCCTTTCCTCCGAGAAAAGGTAAGCGCACTGTTCGAATTTGTTTGAGGTATTGCCGTTTCTCATGTTTAGCTTTGTTGCTCGCGTATCAGTGTCATCAAAGTCGTGCTGCAAAATTGGATGGTCGTGTAATTTTGATGTACGTTTAACTCCGCTTTTATGGTATTTTGTATTGGTTTTATTTTTATTTTCGGTGTAATTGCTGCATTCACTACTACTATTACTACTACTACTACTACTACTACTACTTCGACTACTACTACTACCATACCTACCGCTACTGTTTGAGTGGCCAGCTCGTTTTTTGCTCCTAAATTGCGTTTTATTCACAATAGGACTGGTTCGGTGCTGAGGGCTATCTTGAATAAGATTGTGGAAGCCATGTGCTGATGTAGATCTGCAAAAATGAATCAATAGTTGTCGTTTCTTCGAATGTCGCCTCTCGTCATCTCGTGGCTTTTCGCGTCCTTGTCGGGCGTGCGTGGAGCCATGAAATGCTGCCACATCCACACTAAGCAGATGATGCTCGTCGTTGGCGGTGCTGTTAATGCATGAATTCATCGCGCTTGTCGACGGAGATCGTGCCACCACACCTATGTTGCCGCAGTTGATTGTGATGGACGCGTCTCTTTGCTGCAATTGAACGCTGTGAACGGAGCTTGGCTCGAGTTCATTGTTTACACTCAGACGTGTTCCTTCTTTGCAGTTATGCATATTTAAATTCAACGTTGGATTTGGCGGAAATATGTTGCCCAAAGATCTCTGTACACGGCAGCGAGTCTGATTAGTCTTGGTGGAGTAGCCAAATGACCTAACTTCATGGTTGTCTAATCGTAAGAATGAATCGACCTTCTCTTCACTATTTCTCTGTATCTGATAACGGATCTTATTTTGTAACTCGCTTTTGATTTCTGTTGCGTTATCGAGTTGTGGCTGGTCGAAGTTTCGCACTCGATGGTGTGGTAGATGTGTCTGAGTGTCGCAGTTTGTCTCCGTGTTGTGGTGTGGTTCGTTTTGATCAGTTTCATTGGTCTTAGCTTGTCTGCAATCCGATTCGACGTCTGTCTCAAATGTTTGGTTCAGCTTTTCATGAGTTTCCATGGCTAAATCGGCGGTTTGCTAGTTCACTGTTGATTTTTATAAAATCTGCCAAGTTTCAAATTTTTGGAAGTTTCGCTGTTGCATTTGGAATATTGCTGATGTAAATGCGCTTGCAAGCTATTTAGTTTATTCTTTTCGCGATTCAAAGATGAACTTAATCCAGAATCATTATATCAAGAAAACCGGCGTTATGTGTAAATTATTCGCCATCAGTTATTTCCACGATTATATAACATTTTGTGACTTGTAAATGTAATTTTTTTAATCTTCCGTCTAATTTTACCTGTTTTTAGCACACGTATCAATTCTAATTTGATTTGGCCAATAATTTTCTTCTTTTTTATGTGGGTGTTGGGGTTAACGATGTCAGTATTGTTTGCTTCCGTGTGGGTTTTGCTTGACATTACTGGATTTCCTGTTGAGTGCTCGGTGTTCAAGAGGTCTAGTGAATCAATTCTTTTTAAGCTTATTATCTTATCCATGACCGTATCAATTTAATTCGTTAACTGTGTTTAATCTCTTGTTTTGTGTCGTAACTGCATCTGGTGCGATATCGTGCAACACCGAATCCTGCATCGGGTCGGTTCCTGCTACACACTGCCGACTCGCATTTCCATAAAGAAGTTACGCTTCCTCCAGATGCCTTGTTTTTGGCATCGCGTCGTGATGGGCGGTTGTGGTGTTAGATGTTATTCACGCCGAATTGAATAAGCCAGTTCACAACGACTTGTCGGTCGTCGTCGTCGTTGGAGGACAGTTTTGAGAAATCTGTTTTGCTTTCGAAAATGTATCGTCCATCAGTCCCGTTGCTTTTGAGCCGACTTGTTGCATATTCCTTTGGCACTTTAAAATGAGCCAGTTTTATAATTAAATGTTGATTGATATTATAATTTTTGTGTTGAAAATACGTTATATGCACAGGTTAATAGACTTTCCTTATCGATTTACGTAGTTCTGTTGTTCAACTGGATCCACTCCAAGGCCAGACGAATTATCCGCTAACTCAGCTCTCACTTTTAATACTAATTATCTAATTATATAACCAGTTTGTGTACCTGCATCTTTTATAGATGTATATATATATATATATATATATATATATATATATATATATATATATATAATATACACAATAACAGAATATACGTGTAATAATTTCAATTATTTTAATGTAATTCTTTTTTCGTTCTTGTTTTAGCAATCTGGATCCATTCACTGAAACCGTATCCTTTACCGTGTAATGTGATGTCGAAAATATTTTTTGTCAATTGCTTATTCATCTAATCGGTTATTTTATTCTCAGAAAAGTGAACTTTGATGAATATTTCCTGCCCGTTTTATGACGAAAATTGGATTTAGCATTTGATAGCTATATAAAAACGGCCAATTAGTGTTAAATAGCTAACTCTTTAAAGGGCGAATTCTTTCTTCTGATTGGTTGATTTTGCGCTCTAATGGGAGATTAATTCTGAATTCAAACCATTCCTACTGACCAAATGCGTAGTTATTTTTAAAAAAAATTATATTTTTCGCTCTGAAGGATGAAAAATATGTGTAATTTTGCTGTTATTTATTGCTTTGTATTTCGAGAAACAAATCTACAATTTTGTCTATATTAGTTATTCTAAAATAAATTAGGTAGACACTTTAGCTTAATCAATCGAAATGGAAAAAGGAGACCTTATGCATATACATACATACATACATACATATATACATACATACATACATGCATACATACATACATAAGTACATACATACATAAATACATACATACATACATACATACATACATACATACATGCATACATACATACATACATAATACATACATACATACATACATACATACATACATACATACATACATACATACATGCATACATACATACATGCATACATACATACATGCATACATACAAACATACATACATACAAACATACATACATGCATACATACATATATTTTATTATTTATTTATTTAATGTTAAATCATGATAAATAAATCGTGTTTATTGTTGCAACTATTTTTAATGAGGCAGATATATGCAACATTGTTAGAATTGGAACTTTTCAGTTTCGCCAGAATTCAACTCGCTTGCAATATCTGTTACTCCATGTTGTGAATTTTAACATGTAAGCAGTATTAAGTTAAAATGGAATGCATGCATTATACAACGATAGACAAGATGCGAGTAACGCAGAAACTTGGGCAGGCACACACGCATGCGTGTACTTTAGCTATAGGCTAAATATTGCTATAATCAAGGTTGCGATCTTGATATAACCACCTGACCAATTAAGTACATACATTTGTCAGTATAAACTAAGCATTGTATAGCTTATTAAGTCTTCGACAAGGTGACTTCAAAGTCAACTCACTCTATATAATATATATGCCGAGTTTGTAAAGGGTACTATCATTGTGGTTGTTATGTCGGTGCCTGATACCAACACTGGTTGCCAAATAGGGACATGGTGCCAACACAATGAATTTCAATTAAATGGAGAATTACATCTATTTCTGATAGGTATCAGTTTTCACTTTTCGTAGTAATTTTTTGCTTGTTGCGCTGAACTAATGCATATATATATAATTGTGTTTTAGATGTTACGCACCTAATTACCAATTAACTCAAACATCATCAAGATGATAAAACAAAGTCAGTTTGAACGAAAGGTTTAATCTCATATTCACATTCATTTCGTGCTTGCTGGCGACTCATCAGTAGGCGATATTAAGTCTTGAATTCAGTTGTGGTGGTACCATATACCAACTCGGTAACCTTTGGTAACATTTACATGCTCGGTATATATTATATATGGTTATTTGTCTTGAAAATCGCGTTGTCAACGACTATATGAAGTTAACTGCCATTCTGTTAAAATCCATATTGGTATAGGAGATTATACCGTCCAATTGTCCCACATTCATCACCAAAATATATAGCTGTGATACTGGCTCCTACTGATGAGTCACCAGTAAGCACAAAACCAATGTACACACAAGGTTATTCCTTCCGTTTATGGTGACTTTGGTTCATCCTTCTGGTCAAATTTTAACCAATTTGTAATTAGGTAAGCAACGTCTAGTACACATCCGTGATGTTTGAAATTTCGACTTCCCGATGAAATGCGATAGACTAAGTGGAGCAATAAGGCGAAAGTTCTCAGGATGTTTTTTTCAGAGATGAAGACACAATCCGTATAAATCTCAGTTTCTTGCTATTCTTGAAGTAAAGAGAACTCGCCAGTTGAGTCTTTACCGACTTCTTCTCGTTTATAATTTCGTCAACGTCTGTTTCGCAGACTTTATTCTTTTTCACAATGTTACCTATAAGCAATGGTTGTACAATTAAACAACCATTGGTTGCGCGGTTGGTGGTAACAATTCTGTAAATCAGTTTTGTGAGTTTTAAGTAAACAACAATACCATTATAATTAATCAGTCGTCGAACAACACAGCAAAACTGCCGTCAGTCACACGTGTGGCGAATGCTGCGAAACGATGTTGCTCGTGACTGCATAGAAATTGTGCAATCGACATTTCCAGTCAAGTACAATGCATGCGAGACTGCTAGAGGTGAGAGCCGCATATCTAATTATGATTTCCATATATATATAGATATATATATATATATATATATATATATATATATATATATATATGCTTATGGTTTGATCCTCGCTAGTCAGTTTGCCGTCGTACCCTGATGATGATCATGGAAGGTCGAAACGCGGCAGTGCGTTGCAGCTGGCGGTAGTTATGCTATGTTGTTCGGCGACTGGTTAAATACAATGAGGTTGGTGTTTACTTCAAGCTCGCAAACTTGATTTAAAGAATTGTTACCACCACCCGCGCCATCAATTATTGTTAAATTGTATTGCCTATATATGTATATGTGGCGAAAGCTGCAAACAGTTAATGTTCGTGACTGCATAGAAATTGTGCAGCCGACATTTCCAGTCGAGTTCAATGTATGCAAGACTGCTAGAGGTGAGAGCCGCATATCTAAATTTGATTTCCATATATAGTCAATGCGGTTTGATCCTCGATAGTCAGTTTGCCGTCGTACTCTGATGATGATCATGGTAGGTCGAAACGCGTCAGTGCGTTGCAGCTGGCGGTAGTTTTGTTATGTTGTACGACGACTGGTTTAATACAATGTGTGTACAGTTTTTTCTTAATCGTGGTTATGTAACATGGAGTAGTTACACTAATAATTTTCTTTATTCACCAATAGGCGCTTTAAGCTAAATTTTGAGTAAAAATCAATGGCTAACTCAAGATTTTATGACTACCCTTTTTCTTGTTTGATTGAATAATGTTATTTTTCTTTCACTGTCCAACAATACCGATTGCAAATTTTGCATTTAAAAAATTTTCTCCTCCGTTCATTTAAATTTTAACTTTCTCTAAATTTCTCCCGACCACGCATTCTTCTGTCTATCTATCTTGATTTCATTTCTTGTGACTACACATCTACTTGAATTAATGCACGCTTATTTGGTAATGCCTGTTCTATATTTCGGTTTTTGCTAATGTAAACCTTAGTACTCCTGTGTGATTGTGTATGTGTCTGTGTCTGTTTTCATTTTATCTTATCTTTTATACAGCCTGTCTGCCCGAATGAATGTCTGCGATCAATTATTTACACTTTTTTAACCCTTAATGGTAATTCGGTTTTCATATTCATTCTTCGTGGCTGTTCGTTTGCGCTATTAGTATAATGCAAAATTCTATTTGCTGCATATGTGCCACTGGCCCGAGTATCAGCGCGTGGCGGTGTCTCCGTGTCTGACGAGCACGGCTCGTGCAGCTCGCCTCGGGCGACTGGCCTGTGCAGATCAAAAAACATGGCCGAAAGAACTGCTGTCCGGCGTGTTCTACCAGCAGCAGCGAGACAAATCTGACCCCGCTTTGAAGGAAACCCACAGCGATGAGGTAGGTGTGTTTAACTGTAACCATGCATCACATCGTGCATAGTTGGCGCATTTTGTGTTTTTGTTATAATTATGTGTCATATTAACAACCAAACGAAGTTAGCAGCACGCGTGTGTTAGTTTTGGCGCGATTGTAACATTTTTTACATTCACGATCAGTTGGTCTTGCCAAAGAAAACATGACCAACATAAATGATACAAGGCCAGTGTGTGTGTGAATTTCTTGGAGTGACATGTGTTCAGAACTAGATGTAATTCTCAATTTTTGTGAACTATAGCATAAATTGATATCCATCATGTTGGTACCATGTACCGACTCGGCAACCATAGTGTTAGTACCATGTACCTTTTCGGTACAATAATGTTGGTATCGATTACTAACACAATAGCCATAGTGTTAGTATGCTTTACAGATTCGGTATATATATTATAAAGTGTGAGTTAGCGTTGAAGTCGCATTGTCGTAGACTTTACATGATGTTAGCTTCACTATTGCAGGTTTAAACATTCGTCTAGGAGATTGTACCGTCCTATTATCCCACATTCTTGACCAAAATATAAAGTGGTTAAAGGGCGTAATACCGGCTCCTACTGATGAGTCGCCAGTAAGCACGAAACGAATGTGCATGAGATTATACTTTCCGTTCATGCTGTCTTTGGTTTATCCTTCTGGTCACAACTGAACTAATGTGTTACTAGGTTCGTAACACCTAATACATACTTGCATATAAATGATACCTTGGTTGTGAACTCTCCAAACTTACTGGTGAGTTGTTGGCAGTTGATGGAACTTCGCTCAAATCTCGAGCAGATTTTGTCGAGTAACGTGGGGGACAACCGTAGGACAATATGCGGAAAGGTCTTTGCTAGCGTAACCGCAATCACCAGCCGGGGCTCACAAGCTGTCTGGTCGAATTGCGATATGGCTACGTGCCTAAATAACAACTTATCCTAGTTGCATTATCTCCTCAAGTATCTACTAATTAGCACATATTTATATATAAATTGGAAGACAAAACAAGATAGAAATATGAAAACAGAGAAAGTATGAAATAAAACAATGGAAACCAATCAATTTCGTGCGTCACCTCCAGTTCAAGCTCAATGCCTGAACATGTTTCTTCTGCTTGCATAAATCCGGCTGCAATTTTTTATCCATAAGAATTCGTATGTGGCTAGCTCCCTTTCGTTAATGCATTTATTAATTATTTTAAATGCTGCGTCTGGAGAACACACGTGCGATGTTTCGCGATGTATTGCGCAATAGCAGGCGTGTATTCACCATTTGATTTAAAACAGGCGTTTAAGTTGCAATGTTCTCTCATTCGAGTAATTAATCGTCTGGTCGATCGACAACTCGCGAATGCGTATTGGTAAATAATATTTGAAGTCGACATTAACGGCTGTGTCTCTTTTATTGTTGGCAAAGGCAAGTGTGTTACCTTTAACAAAACTCGTAGTTTAGCTGCATTAAATGTGCGTGTTAATGCCGATTCAATTTCCTTTTGTGCTATTAGGGAAACTGCATTCCCCTTAAATGGGATGTTCAGGTAGACTGTTTTCTTTTCTGGTCCGTAATACGTCTGTTTCTATTTACTTCTCCTTTTAATAATTGACCCAATTAATTGTCTACGGTAGTTATTAGACAATTCTTGAAAAGCAGCCACGAACTGTTGATATCTTATATTTAAACGGCACAAAGCTGCTGTAATGCAAATACTGTGCTGATCAGGTTGGTTTACGTTAAACTGTTCTATTTAATTTGCCATTAGTTTCTTTCTTTAATAGTGCATCTAAGAAAGGCAGACAATTTTTTTCTTGTGCTCTGACGTGAAATTAACATTCATGTTCACTTTTTGATACTTTTAAGCAATTTTCGTGATTGCTACCTGTTTTTAAGGACAAAGAAAATATTATCAACGTACAGTACGTATTGAACACGTTTAGTCAATACATGGAGTGGAGAGTTGACCATTGACAAAATTGGTCTCATAGGACAACCTTTCTTGTGTGTTTTTGGTAATCCGTACATTGTTGGTGTAGATGATCCAACTGGCTTGAGCTTCTGTGCAGTGACCTCATAAATTAAACCAGCATCTGTCAAGATCTCGATTTAATTGATTGCTTTGCACCTCAATTTGTCTATTTTATCTGAATTGTCCACTGAACCACCCTACGCACACTACACACAATTTTAAGTTAAACCAACTAATGTTTTTTGGTAAGCCTTTACTTTTAGCGGAACCTATAAGGCTTTAGACTTGAAGTTCCAACTAACCATCCTCAATAAGTCATTGAAATGAACATGTATATAATTAAACGAACATTGGTTGCGCAGGCGGTGATAACAATTATTATAAAAATCTGACCCATTAATTAATTACATATGCCAGTATAAACTAAGAATTGTATAGTGTAGAAAAGGCAGTTTAACCAGTAGACCTGTTTACCAGGTCAGTAATTAAAATATTGATTTATATTTGTGACATGTTATTTGTTCATATTTTTCAGTCATGTCTCAATATTTTAAACATCGTTGAGAAAAATTAACTCAACTCACGCGTTTCGAACCTTTTTTAATTGTTTGTTCCATCGGTCTATAAGACACGCTTTCCCTGTTTGCTCTGTCCCTCAAATATAATTATTTAATGCACGAAAACTAGACATGTTGCAACTAACAGTGGGGAGGAAATGTGCCAAGAGGCGATTTATGCGTCTGCTCGCGTGCAGTCGTGTTTAGTTCAGCTTAACTTGTAGAAACGGAATTGAGACTGTTGGGCAATGCATCAATTTTGTGGCTTTTCAGTATTTTATTTCACTCTGTGTTCACTACACGCACATGTATATTTATTTTCTTATTAGTAGGATATTATAATGGAGAGAAGCACACTTCGTGTCTGGCCTGTGCCTAGTGATTGCCTGGTCACACAAATCTAATGAAAACTGGCGTCGTTCTCAGGACTCAAATGGCACTAGGTCATACCAAATAAGGCAATACGTTGACAAGAACGGAAAGTATAATCTCATGTGCACATTCGTTTCGTGCTTACTTGCGACTCATCAGTAGGAGCCGGTATTACGCTCTTTATCCACTATTAATGAGGGTGAGGAATGCGGGAATATAGGAAGGTACAATCTCCTAGACGAATGTGTAAACCTGTAGCAGTGTAGCTCGCATCATGTAAAGTCTTCGACAATGCGATTTCAATGCCAACTCACTATATATATATATATATATATATATATATATATATATATATATATACACGCAGTCCGTAAATAATACCAACACTATGGCTATTGTGTCAGTACCCGATACCAACATTGCTGTACCGAAATGCTACTTAGTACTAACACTATAGTTGCCGAGTAACAGGTGTTCATAAATAGTTGTAATTCTTAATTTTGGTGAACTATAGCATAAATTGATATCCATCATGTTGGTACCATGTACCGACTGGGCAACCATAGTGTTAGTACCATGTACCTCTTCGGTACAATAATGTTGGTATCGGCTGCTAACACAATAGCCATAGTGTTAGTATCCTTTACAGAGTCGGAATATATATTATATAGTGTGAGTTAGCGTTGAAGTCGCATTGTCGTTGACTTTAGGTGATGTTAGCTTCACTACTGCAGGTTTACACATTTGTCTAGGAGATTGTACCGTCCTATTATTCCACATTCTTCTATCAAATATATAGTGGGTAAAGGGCGTAATTCCGGCTCCTACTGATGACTCGCCAGTAAGCACGAAACGAATGTGCACACGTGATTATACTTTCTGTTAATGGGGTTTTTGGTTTATACTTCTGGTCCTACTAATTTGCTTCAAGGTGGACAACACCTAATACACAAATTAATGCCAATAGTAGCAAAGATGAAGTATTCTCCAGTAATAGATGTTACGAGCAGAATTATTTTGAATCTTGCCTAACTTGTATAAAAACAAATTCAGGTGCCTGTATGGACGTCATTATTTGCGTGGCTGCAGGAAAAGTAATTAGTAAGGCGACTAGCACTATTGCGTACCTAGAACTGGAGCGTTGTGCTCATTATCGCACGCGCAATTGCCTTTTGCTGGGTCTAGCTGTTTAATAGACACGCTTGTATTCTTTTATCTTCCAAGGCCTCAGGCTCAACTGGAGCCGGTTGTGTCGCAGCAAACTCTCCGTTTATGCGTGTATTTGCTACTTTTTCTGTTGCCATTTTGGTTGTGGTCTGGGTTTGAAACGACAATTTTGACCTTGTCTGACAAGGTTTTGTCTGCTTTTTGAGCTCTATTTTCTTCTGAAATAGCCGTCTAGTCCTCGCTTATATAGGCGTGTCGGTCTGATCTGCTCTTCGCCTATCCGATGATCACATTTTCCATTTTATTTGCCGGTTTCCTGTCCCTAAAAATAGAAAGTGCACAGATAACATAGAAGAGGATAATAATTCAGCACTGATCAAACAATGAACCGCATAGCAATGCAAGCTAGTCGAAGTTGTGTGCGGACGGTGTCGAGTGAATAACATTTGTTTAAAGGTGTCCTGCTCTAAGGTGGTGTGGCACTCAAATATGACGAGCACCGTGTTTCCTGAAAACCCAATCTGATGCGCCAGTGGCCAGAGTTTTTTAGCGGCCGATGCTTGGTCGCGGTTGGCTCGCTGGCTCTTATTCCGCCGACACTCACTTGTTATTGTGTGTGTTGGCATTTGAAAGAAACCAAATTTGAGGCTTTACGATGGATTAATCGGCTGTGTGCCGATGGTATCCGCATAGCGTATGCATCCGTTGCCGTTACAAGTAATTAGGGTGCGTCAGACGTCAGACCGGAAATTTGCATGACTACTGACCAAGAGCATTGCTAAAGATCGGTGATTGATGTTGTCTAATGTTTTATTTTTGTACGACGTGCTTTAGTAACAATTTTATTAGTCGTTCATCTGTTTAATTTAATAATCTGACAGCAATCCACACCCGACGGTGACATGCCGATTCCAGTGAGCAGAACGCTTGAGCATGCTCATCGGAGTGAGCCTTGCACCCCGGCCGAGGCTCGACTTATGGGCTATATGATAGCCAAGGCTGAGGGTTTTGGGGAGGATTGGCACGGCCACGTGACGGCTGTAACTGTGGCGCCCGAGTATCGACGCCTGGGCTTGGCAAGCGATTTGATGCGTGAAGTGGAAGAAACTTCTACAAGGTAATTATTGTAAATGGTGTCTGCGTTCTGCTTTAATTTGGCATGAGGCATATCGTTGCACTTTCCAGTTTTTTTTAACTGTAAATTGTTTATTTGGAAATTAAAGTTTAAAGGGACGCCTAAAAGAGAAATAGACTAACCGGGTTATATTTGTTATTATATAATTGAAAATTGTCTGTGGTGTGCGGCAGGATGGCTCAGTGGTTAGAGCACCAGGTTCCGAAGCAGACGTGCCCAGGTTCGAGCTCTGTCCGCGGCAAGTGTTGAGTTCACTATAAGGGTAACACCGGTCTACTGGATTAATTGCCTATTATACACATTACGGTTATTAGTTTATACTGACATATGTAAGTAATTAATGAGTCAGGTGTTTATATCAAGATCGCAACCTTGATAACAGGCGTGCTGACTTATGCGTGGGTGTCTGTGTGTGTGTATGATGGGTAGTTATTCTTCTATCGGTGGATTGGGTTTTGCTCTAGCTTATGCATTTTTGGTTTTTTGCATTTACGAAGGTTTTCCGTGTTTAGTGTGTATATCGAGTCACATTGTTCACGATTTATGTTCTGTCCCCATGTTAACAACGCATGCTGTTTAATTTGTAGCATTAATCGTGCATCTAGTTGTGCGATTTTTGGCGCTGTTGATTTTAATAATTATGTCGTTTGCATTGCCTGTTTCTACTTCAATTTCTTCTCAGTTAAGTCGAATGTTTGCTGATGTTGATTCAACGAATGGTTTAGTTTGGCTGGATATGAGAATATTGTTGTTGTGATTTGTAGACAGTCGACTACACTTTCATGTTGGTGGGACTTTTAAATATTTTCCCAGTTGCTTGCTGTTCGATATAAAGGGCTTGAAAAGTGTATAATAGTTTTTCCTAATTTGTTTAATGAATAACTGAGAAATTCGCCGCACTGGTTGTGTGCCTCGTTTAAAGAATATGCTCCGAATTTGCGGTATATTGGTGGTTCTATATTGATCGATTATTTTTTTCTTTAGTACAGTGCATTTGCTATCGTACACACATTTAAGCAATAATTGATTGCACGGGTGGTGGTAACAATTCTTTAAATCAAGTATGCGAGCTTGAAGTAAACACCAATCCCGTTGTATTTAACCAGTCGTCGAATAGCATAACAAAAATCGCGCCAGGCGCAACGCATTGACGCGTTTCAAACTTCCATGATCATCATCAGAGTACGACGGCAAACTGACTATCGAGGATCAAACCACATTTAATATATATGGAAATCAAATTTAGATATGCGGCTCTCACCTCTAGCAGTCTCGCATTCATTGAACTTGACTGGAAATGTCGGCTGCACAATTTCTATGCAGTCACAAACATAAACTGTTTGAGATAAGCAATAATCACATTGTATTTTACTAGTCGCCACATACGTACATATGCGTATGGCGAAAGCTGCAATCAGATAATGTTCGTGACTGCATAGAAATTGTTCAGCCGACATTTCCAGTCAAGTTCAATGTATGCGAGACTACTAGAGGTGGGGACCGCGTATCTAATTTTTCTTTCCACATTTATGCAAGGCGGTTTGATCCGCGCTAGTCAGTTTGGCGTCGTACTCTGAAGAACGAAGCGCGTCAGTGTGTGTGATTGACGGCAGTTTTTCTACGTTGTTCGACGACTGGTTAAATACAATTTGATTGGTGTTTTTTTTCTTCAAGCATGCAAACTTGATTTGAACAATTTTGCCACCACCCGCGCAATCAATTATTGGTCAATTGTATAGGCTTTGTTTTGAATATAAAATGTTACTGGGTAAAGAATAGCTACTAACTAGTTAGGAAAGATTGAGGACACAGCAACCGAAAACACTCGATCCTGTGCCAATCTTCAAATTAATAATAGATTAAGTGGTTGGAATAGCCCGTTTTTACCACTTAATGTATCCAAGGGATTGTAGAACTAATATATATATATATATATATATATATATGTATATATATATATATATATATATATATATATGTATATATATATATATATATCAGCATCATAATGCACTGCCATGCAGAAGTAACAAATGCTTCACTGACGTATAACCATAAGAAACGAAAAAGAAGAAAATTTTTATAAACAACGGCAGAAATAATAATTTAGGCGCACAAATTATTAGTTAGATTTACAAGAGAGAGCGAGAGACAGAGCACCTAGTTACTATGAATATATTTATCTAGATGACTCACAGAAGCGAGGCAAACTAAAGCTCTACGCAACACCATTATCGTCAAGTCAGCTTTAAGGCAAGGCAGCATCAGCAATACAGCTTCCTTGCGGGTTTCACCTTATCACGTCCTAACAATAAGTGAAATTGCACAGTTAGACCGAGCTCGAGGCTTCAAATGAAGCTGGATGATGCCTGTGTTCCTTTAGACTAGGCAAGGCTCATGCTACCATTACCGGGCAATGTAACACTAGTATGCCATCTTGATGGAATATTGAGTCTAATGGCGATGAAGTTCGCGATGAAGTTCGCGATGAAGACGGTGACGATAAAGGTAATCAGGACACATTCCCAAATACCACCTCTTAAATTCCATTAGTTTTTTCTAGATGATGCATTCAAATGTCAGCTTACAAGAGTCCAATACAGCCGTTTCTGGGACCTCAAAAGGGAAGAAAATTTATCGAGCACTTACGTAGTAAAATTTTGTGATACAGTTGACTGAATACACCAATACAGAATATAATTCAATCTCAGTATCCCGCGTGAAACAAGAAATAGAAGTAAAACCGAGTCAGATTTGTTGCCACCCCCATAATCATATGAAAACCCAGGGTGTATATAAATGAAAGGTTTTAAAGTGAAGCTTAGTACTCTCGAAATAAATGGCCATTATCCACTTTGTTATTAATGTTTTCTTTTCTTCCTAATAAGATTTATACATTTATATATATATATATATATATATATATATATATATATATAATTTCAGTATAAACTAAAAAGAAATTTGAAAAATGAAATTTGTCAAGTATTAACTCGAAATGCTCAGTCAATTGGTCAAAAATTCACAACAAAACTAGATTTCTTCAGGTATAATGCTGAAGAGTTTCCATTTGATTGATTGAAAACTATTCAGATGTTGTGTTTTGTTCATATATATTTCAGGTCGTAGTGCGAGTGTATTGAGGCTTATTACTTGTTGACTGGTGAGCGGATGTTTTTGTGCAGTTAGGTGTCATTCACCCTTTCTAACTAATTAAAACTTGAAATCTGATTGCTCTTCTAACGATGAGATGGGTTTATTCTAGGTTTTAACTGCTTCTTTTGTAGGATTTAGGCATCTTGCCTTTGTAGTCCGATGATTGCAGAGTTTCTTTGTATTGCCGTTGTCAGATCACTATTGCCTTCACGGGTGGGTTGGCTGCCCAAGAAAGAAATGGTGTTGCCTTCCTCTACACAAAAGTCCTTAAAGAGAAAATTAGCATACAACTTGGTGAGCCCAGTCGGAAAGATTGGCTGTGTAAACAAGGTGGTGAGAGAGCTTAGCTACATGATGAAATTTTGATAATAAACTACTACCCTGAGCGGTTAATAGATGGCAACGTCTGACAGCGCACAATCCGTCGTAGTGAAGATGCCACAATACTGCTCAAACACTCTGATTGAATTAATATAGCACAATTCGGTAGTTTTTGTGTCGTGGAAGGTGGCCAACAATCGTTTACTTTTCGGGATGTAGTCGATCGGATTGCGATGCCATATAACCGTTACATCTACAGATTTTACCGTGATACGTCTTTTGGTGAGACGGTGTCCACCATAATGGAAATTTGAGTTCACTACGACAAGATTAAGGATGATGGAAGCATGAAAATCCTGATGTCGTCTTGACAGATGTTTTCGAACGTGGCTCATTTCACAGCTCTGCTTCCCGAGCAATCTTGATTTAGTTTGTCTTTTAAATCTTGGGAAATCACAGGGATGTTCGAGTGTCCCTCAGGGCCGAATTCCAGTTTCAGTAATCTTTTTAAAGGTACCGCCATTTCCATGTGCAGAATTGCTGCCGTCGTGGATCAATCTGGCATTTGGTTTTGGCAAAGAAACGCCTTATCGTGCATACCCAACTGCGATAAGACACTTGTAATGTGGTCACGGCAATTATGATCTCCTGAAGATGAGCAGTGAACTAACCGCTTTTGTGTAGCGCACTGGTTTTTGAAAGCTAAATAGCTCGCGATTTACGAGTCGTCACACTCCAGGAGCCATTGAGCCAAATATTCCTAAGTTTAAGTGGCATACGATAGCTATAAAAATCTGCTGAAAGTCCACCGTGTGCATTTTGCCTCGTTTTCTGGTCCACCGCAAAGAATATAGCGTCGCCAGACCACGGAATTTGAGGACATATTCTTTCAAAACTGATAAACATATCAAACGCACGATGGCCTTCTGGAAACCTTTATTTGTCTTCGTTTTCATCTTCAGCGCTGGGATAGTTGACCCATTGGTTCTTGTCGTGCCAGTCTTATGGAGCTCTTGGGACACGTAAGTGAGATATTCACGTTACTCGTCTCCAGGAGACTATAATTGCCTCAAACACACCACAATGGGGCGCATTGTACGTGCACATACATACAAACAGGCATACTTACATAAAGCATGCATACATACATATTACGTACGTACATATAATCATGCATACATACATAAATACGTACGCATAAATACATACTTACGTACGTACATGCATACATTCCAAAATAAATCCATAAATTCATACATAAATACATATATACATACGTACGTACATACATACATGGAAACATACATAAATACATAAATACATACATACAAACATACATACAAACATACATACGTACATAAATACATATATAAATACATATATGTATGCATACATACATAAATACGGACGTACATACATACTTACGTATGTACATGCATACATTGAGAAACAAATACATAAATTCATACATAAATACATACATATATACATACATACATGCATACATACATACAAACATACATACGTACATACATAAATACGTACATAAATACATATATAAATACATATATACATGCATATATACATAAATACGTAGGTACATACATACGTACGTACATGCATACATTCATAAATACATTCATACATTCCTACATACATGTATACATTCATAAATAAATACATACATACGTACATGCATACATTCATACATTCATAAATACATACATAAATACATATATACATACATACATAGATTCGTACGTACATACATACATGCAAACATACATAAATACATACATACATACATAAGTACGTACGTACGTACATGCATACATACATGCAATATGACTAAAAAATGCAAATCCTGGCATGAATTGATTCCTTACTTTTTCGAGTTTAACTTTTCCTAGTGGATCTGCCATCCATGGCCACCAAGCGCTCCCTGCCATGCACACAGCCTTGACCAAACAAAATCTAAACCTCCTATTTTCTTGGTTGCATGTCGTATCTGGTAAGAGTTTAGCCCATGTGGGTGAAGGGAGATATGCCAAAACAAGTATGAACAGAAGTTGTACCTTCATTCGAGTATGCTTTTATAGTTTCTGGGTGACTAATTGGTAGCTCGAAATTGGTCAGCTAATGGTGGGTAAATGGACGGTGAAGTTTAGAGGAGTAACCTTTACTAACCACACCACTCAACAGTATTTCAGAAGACGCCATGTTTTTGTCCATGACGCGAACATGTCAATCCACGGATAGTATGCACATATAAAGAATGGCACCATCACTTCTTGAGTCGTCATTTTATCATCAAGATTGTGCGCTTGTTGCCTAATTTGGACTTGTCTAGGTAGGCAGCTAGTAAGCACGAATCATAATCGTCAATGTGTTTAGTTCGCTTTAATGCTAGATTTGGCGTTACATTTTGGCACTATACGTATCACCTTGCTACTTTTACTATAACCAAGGTTTCGATCTTGATATAAACACCTGACCCATTAATTACATAGATTTGTCACTGTTAACTAAGAATTGTATAGTGTAGAAAAGGCAATTCATCCAGTAGACCGGTTTCGTCCTTATTGGGAACTCATCATGTACTGGACAGAATTTGCCGCGGACAGGGCTCGAACCTGAGCAAGTCTGCTTCGGAATCTGATGCTCTAACCACTGAGCCAACCTACCGTACCTTCTTACTAGCTTGCGCATGCACAATGCAAAAAATAAATGTTTTGGTTCAACCTCCGATTAAGCGGTAACTAACTATTTACTGACATCTCTGTCGTCCTGACTATTTGATCAATGTTTGTAACGCTTCTTTTGCTTTCTGTTTTACAACGCATAGGAAGGACTGCTACTTCGTGGATTTGTTTGTCAGGCCGTCGAACAACCTTGCCAATGAAATGTACACAAGGCTGGGTTACTCTGTTTACCGACGTGTATTAGGCTACTATTCTGGCGAGTCTTTTAATGAAGACGCACTTGGTAAGTTTTTGGCCTTTACGAGAACGTCTGTATCGATTAAGCACACAAACACACACACACAATCACATTTCGCATTCACAATTGCATCGCTTGACGACCGCTGTGTCCTAGCCATTTGAACCGACAGCATTAGTATGCTCCACCATACGCACAGCGGAATTCCTACTTTCTTTGTTGGTGCTGCGGATGTTATGTAGCATGTCCTTCTCCAGGAATCCACAAACCGAGAGACCGACATCCGCTTTTATGCACAAACCTACAACAATAATCCAATTATTTTTAATGATTCGACATTTGGTTTCACGTTTATATAATCATTAAAAACATTGATTGCCCTGGTGGTGATCAATACCATAATCAAGATTGCGATCTCGATAAGTCTCGGAGGACTTGAAACTAGACACCAAATTTCGGCTAATCGAATATACTTAAGGTGCAATGCTAAACACAGTTGCGAAACTGACCTCGACTCTTTCTGGACTAGAAAGTTGGAAGAGATTGAATGTTTGTCCGCTTCAAGTAGCAGCCTAAGTTTTCTCCAATTTGTTAACCCAACAAACGTGGTAAAATTAGCGGTCAGTGAAACAGTGATTGGTCGTAACAATAATCTAACCGACAAGCTATGCCGTTTCGATCGGTGGGTAGCACACGCGCACTTGTTTCAGTTCCGATTTACAAATGTGTGTCGGTATTAACCATTTTGGATGCCAATCTCAATCAATCGTCAGAATTAGAAGTGCGGTATTAAATCCTACCTCTTCAGTGATGCCAAGGTGCAGTTCCCGATGTTGTGCTTGCGATGTTGTTTTAGTGCGGTGGCAAAATTGTTTGTGTCGCATTGACTAAACCCTTTCGCATTATTCGGATTGAAGAAACCGTGTCAATTGTTATGAGCGAGCCGACCATCATTCTCGACTTCAAAAAGGTCAATCGTAATTCGCGCGATAACAACAGTGTTATAAGCTTAAATCATGTCGCATATAGGTAGATCGAATCGACTATCGTATGTCTCGGCGCTTGGGGCATTCACATTTTAACGAAGAAAAGACTGTATGTAGGCGTCGAAGTTCTACATGGCGGTAGATTATTTGGCATTGGCTAGACAGACGATATTGAACTAATATTCTACAGCCGAGATTCTGTCCTGTCCACTTTGGATGGATTGGTCGTCGATTTTCTGTCTTTCGATATGAAATTAGCACCCTCTAAATGTGCGATAATACTACAGGCTCGCCCATCACTCACCTCAACTCTATGACTTTAAGGTGAAGTTTTAAAAATGGCTGACAAATTAGGCAATCGATATAGAGTGTAGTACTGTCCCTGAAGTGTCGCTAGCAAGCAGGAAACGCGTTTGTTCAATATTCCTTTGGTTCGTGCTGACTAATATATTCTTATGAACCTGTTGGAACTAACTCGTCTCCAGGTTCGAAATGCATAATTTCATTAGCTCTCCCCAACAAAAAATATATAAACTGCTTTTGGGATATCGTTAGCAGAAATCCACATTTATGCACACTCCCACACACATGACTTTATATGACTTTATAGATGTTGGTGCATTATTTTATGCAACAATGTATGTGAGTGTGTGTATGTATGGATGTATGTATGTATGTGTGTATGCATGTATGTATGTATTTATGCATGAATGTATTTATGAATGTATGCATGTATTTATGTATTTATGTGTGTATGAATAAATGAATTTATATATGCATGTATGTTTATATATGTATGTATGTATGTATGCATGTATGTATTTATGTATGTATGTATGTATGTATGTATGCATGTGTATGTAGGTTTATACGTCTGTATGTATGTGTATATATTTATATATTTATGTTTATATATATTTATATATGTATTTCTCTGTTTATTTATGTATGTATGTATGTGTGCAACATGTATTTAGCTATGTATTAATGCATGAGTGCTAGTATTTATGGGGGTGTAAATTTATTGACGTAATCATCAATCAATCGTTTAGCGAGTCGTGTAGTGCTTCGTAGCATAGTAATTCATCATCGGCTTACATTCTATTCCGTTTGATTCTGAGTCTGTGCAATCGGAAGAAAGGTCTGTGCAAAAAGAAATTAGCGATGATGATCATGGAAGGTCGAAACGCGTCAGTGCGTTGCAGCCGGCGGTAGTTTTGTTATGCTGTTCGACGACTAGTTAAATACAATGGGATTGGTGTCTACTTGAAGCTCGCAAACTTGATTTAAAGAATTGTTACCACCACCCGTGCAAACAATTATTGTTAAATTGTATTGCCTATATATGTATATGTGGCGAAAGCTACAAACAGTTAATGTTCCTGACTGCATAGAAATTGCACAGCCGACATTTCCAGTCAAGTTCAATTTATGCGAGACCGTTAGAGGTGTGAGCCGCATATCTAACTTTCATTTCGAGAGTATATTCAGTGCGGTTTATCCTCGATAGTCGCTTGCCGTCGTACTTGATACGATGATCATGGAAGGTCGAAACGCGTCAGTGCGTTGCAGCCGGCGGTAGTTTTGTTATGCTGTTCGACGACTAGTTAAATACAGTGGGATTGGTGTTTACTTCAAGCTCGAAAACTTGATTTAAATAATTGTCATGCCTACCTGTGGTGTTATCCTACATTTATACGATGCGAATGCTATACCGAGAAAATGAATGATGGCTGTTAATCTATTCAAGGTCACCTGGGAGGAATCCAAGATATCAAATGATTAAACAATATCGTCTGCAAAACCAATGCCTGGGAGAATTTTGACGCCGGAATCTTGAACATAATTGAGAGTAAAATGTAAAGTAGTATCTATAAAAAAAACAAAAAAATAGAAAGTGGACGTTCTAGTTCGACGCCATTGATGGTTCTAATGTTCTGTGATAATAAATTGTTGACTGTAACGTGACCAGAAGTGTGGTTCGATAACTTGAATTAAGCTATTTATTTGTATGTATGTTGTTCAAACTGAAATATAGTGAATATATTCACTGCTGTGTGTATATATTGCTGATAACTCTAAAAGCATAAATTTGCGAAGACACATTTTGTTCTGAGTTCATTCGTTGTTAGGGTTTTACCAACAGAATATGTAATTACAAATGTGTCTCTATTTTTATTGGAACGCTGAAGACGTTTTGTGTAATAGAAAAAACAGTTTAGTTGATGACGACAGTTTTAATACTAATTGCTATAAACATTACTTCTGTCAGTCTCTCTCTCTCAATATATATTGAATGACGAAACAAACAATAAAATAAACGCTTTTTATATTTGATAAATCTTCTTTTTTATATTTCAACACGTTAAGGGTACTATGAATTTTATTAAGGCTCGCATTCCAAAAGAATATATATATATATATATATATATATATATATATATATATAAGGTTATATGTTGCAGGCCTAAATATTTGTGTACGTCTGCAACTCATAATGAAATTATGTTTTGAACAAGTATTTGCCTTTTATCTTTCCTATTTGAAGAATTTTCCGCGCAAATTATTCAACTAGTGTACTTTTGCTTTAAAGTATTGATTTGTTTAAATGTTTGACCTGTTATCCGCTTTTCAGTTTGGTTATTAACCTGTTATTCTGAGCAGTTAATTTGAAAAACGACGTCGTATTCTTCTTCAAGTCTGCCTTGCGGACTTTTGATAAAAAACATGCAACTTTTGAATATCAAGTCGCACAAAATGGCCAGACTGCCAGCTGTCGCACTTTTCGATCGTCCGTGGTCATCGCCATTTATGAGGGCCGCATATCTAATTTCGCTTTACCCATGTGTGGATTGCGGTCTGATCCTCGCTAGTCAGTTTGCCGACGCACTCTGATGAGGATCATGGAAGGTTGAAACGCGTCAGTGCTCGCGACTGACGGTAGATTTGCTTTGTTATTGTTTGACTGCTGGTTAAATACAATTGGATTGGTGTTTACTTCAAGCTCGCAAAGTTGATTTAAAGAATTGCAACCACCACCCACGCAATAAGTACGTGGTGAGTTCCGAATAAAGACGAAACCGGTCTACCGGATGAAATGCCTTTTCCACACTGTTCAATGCCAAGTTTATACGGACGAATGTGTGTACCTAATGGGTCAGGTGTTTGTATCAAGTTCGCAACCTTGATTAAAATTAACTGTTATCTCCGCTCGCGCAAGTAATGTTCGTTTAATTATATAAATATGGAAAAGATTACTGTGTCGTCTGTTTATAATTGATTATTTAAGGCGCGCCGTTTTTTTAAAAATAAATTTGAGCCTGCTTCATGCAAGGCGAATTGGTTCGGAGGTATGCTGAGCCTTAACTGGTGTCGATTAAATTTACAAGTTCAGATATTATTATGTTTTTGATACAAAAGAAAAAACGCCGAATAAATTTGTATATCTCGCGGATTGACGGTTCTTGGGTCTTGGGTAGCAGCGTTTTCGTTTTTTATTGTGCTGACACTATTGGCATAGAACTGTCCTAATAGCGAAAGGTGTGAAAACTGATTCTACTTCCCGATTCCTACAATAACGACAATCGTAGGGAAAGCTGATAACACGGCGTTTTGTTGATGCTCTTTATTTAGAATAAAGACTGAAGTTTCATGACTGCGCGCACTCTCGACTTTCCGCTAAATTTGCTATTTCTCAAGTGGTTACGTATAGCTGCCTAGTTTTTTCCTGTCAAACATGGCCTTTATAGACTTCTGGATATTTTTGCGTCTATGTCATTCATTATATTGCAAACAAAGATAGTGGTCATTTTTGTCCGAACTTTGGACGTCAGTGATGCCTGGAGCCTTATTACCGAGATACAATGACATTCCAGGTAATCACTCCAGGACAAGCAAACGCTGCACTAATTCCACTGTGATTATGTTATCGAGAAATCTGCCAGAATATTCATAGTTTAGTGTCGCCCTTCACCTTATCCTTACCTTCTCTGAATATGGTTTGATCTTTATAGACTTCGTGTATAAAATGTTCACGTTCTCAGTCTATTATCCGTTTTGTATAGAATGAATTAACCGTAGCATTGCAAATTGACGGTATTACGGTAAACAGGTCCTTGTTTGACGTGCCGGAATCGTTTTAATTTATGCTTGTCGACACCAACTGCACGCAACCACCATATCTCCTGTGAAGCCTCGAGTTTGGATCCTCTGTACAGTTCACATTTAGTATTGCATTAGTAGTAACGAAAAAGGAGTGAGTGTATACCTGCCTTAGATGAATAGTATTATCTGTGGAAGGTAACTGACCACTGGCGTCTGAGTACCAGATGCTCCGAGTAGATCGACCAAGAGAAGGCCACCTCGAGATCCAACTCATCCGCCGCAAATAGGACTGTTATTTTATGGTTTTATAGCGATAACTTGCAGTTTTTCTCTCTCTCTCTCTGTCATGGCATTGCTCTTGAGGATGATAATGTTTCACTAATTGCGTCGCGAAAGTGCGCATCGCGTATTTTTTCCATTTCAATTCTTCGTCATTGTTGTGTTATGTTTGTGGGCCTCGATTAACCTCTAATTATCTGTTCTTTATTTCACTTAACTCGCTCAACTCTTACTGGCTTGCTGACGTCGGTTTGCAGATATGCGAAAGGCACTTCCTCGTGATGTGGAGAAGAAGTCCATTATTCCACTGACAAAACCAGTGCTCCCCGAGGATCTGGACTTTCCTTGACTAGCCGACTCGCTGGTCAGGTCTGGACGCCATCAGTATAGGCCGGGTGGATATTGTGGCAGTCAAGATTGGTGGGCGCAGCCTTGGGCGTGGCAGACAAGGCTATGGGATTACGACGAACTATTTGCAAGCTTCTTAATGTCTTCGTGGGGCAGTCGGTCAGGCAGTGTTCTGCCCTCGTACAAACTGTTGACTGAGCCTGCCTACTTTTATGCACCTCGATGTCTGCCCACTGAAACTGTGACTAGTAGGAAAAGTGTTATCGTTGCTTGGGTGTCTGGTGTTTTATGCTTGATAGATGACGTCGAACTAATTTCTGGTTGTGTAGCTCTTTTTGGAGTCATCTTTTTTGCTGTTCTTCTTGCTCTTTATCCTCCACCTTCACTTGTTGGCTTGCTTCTTTGCTTCTGGTTTGTAGCCACACTTCTGTGTGTAGTGCATTTGTGGCTCAACTGAACTTTTTTGTCACCAATAAGTATATTTCTACGTTTCTTGCACAACACCTTTTCAGTAAACGTTGCAAGTGGTTGCCCTAGCACCCGTTTATATTAAAATGTTATTTTTAAATTTTCTGAGACTATTTACTTTATACACCTCGATGTCTGCCCACTGAAACTGTGACTAGTAGGAAAAGTGTTATCGTTGCTTGGGTGTCTGGTGTTTTATGCTTGATAGATGACGTCGAACTAATTTCTGGTTGTGTAGCTCTTTTTGGAGTCATCATTTTTGCTGTTCTTCTTGCTCTTTATCCTCCACCTTCACTTGTTGGCTTGGTTCTTTGCTTCTGGTTTGTAGCCACACTTCTGTGTGTAGTGCATTTGTGGCTCAACTGAACTTTTTTGTCACCAATAAGTATATTTCTACGTTTCTTGCACAACACCTTTTCAGTAAACGTTGCAAGTGGTTGCCCTAGCACCCGTTTATATTAAAATGTTTTTTTTCTGAGACTATTTACTTAATGCACCTCGATTTCTGCCCACTGAAGCTGTGACTAGTAGGAAAAGTGTTATCGTTGCTTGGGTGTCTGGTGTTTTATGCTTGATAGATGACGTCGAACTAATTTCTGGTTGTGTAGCTCTTTTTGGAGTCATCATTTTTGCTGTTCTTCTTGCTCTTTATCCTCCACCTTCACTTGTTGGCTTACTTCTTTGCTTCTGGTTTGTAGCCACACTTCTGTGTGTAGTGCATTTGTGGCTCAACTGAACTTTTTTGTCACACCAATAAGTATATTTCTACGTTTCTTGCACAACACCTTTTCAGTAAACGTTGCAAGTGGTTGCCCTAGCACCCGTTTATATTAAAATGTTATTTTTAAATTTTCTGAGCCTATTTACTTTATGCACCTCGATGTCTGCTCAGTGCAAAAGTGACTAGTAGGGAAAGTCCTATCGTTGCTTAGATGTCTGATATTTTGTCTTTGCTAGATGACGTTGTGTGGCTCTTTCTGAGGCCATCAATTTTTTGCGTTTGTTCTCGCTCTTAATCCACAATCTCCTCCTGTTGGGTTGCTTCTTTACTTTTGTTTTTTAGTCACCTTCTTTGCTTAGTGCATTTGTGGCTCACCTGAAACGTTTTGTCACACCAATAAGTATATTTCTACGATTCTCGCAAAACACTTTTTCATTAAACGTTGTGAATGGCTGCCCTAGAGCACCTGTTTATATTATAATTTTTTCCTCTCTCTCTCTCTCGTTCACTTGACGTTAAGCGCTATGAAGAAAGAAGTAATGGCACATTGAAATAAACTAGCGCACACACAAGCATCTGTTTCTATCTCATTTGAAACTAATGCTGTAACAATGCAAATGTGGCAATTTGTTGTGTCTAAACCACATGTTAGTTTAATGAATATATATGTTCTTCTGTAGGCTTTTTTAAATAAGTATTAGTATGTCATATATTTTATAAATGTTTTTGTTTTGTTGGCAAACAAATTTGCAAATCAGCATGTCCGGTAAATATGTTGCCTTAAATTAAAATCAGTTTATTTCCGCAGCTTTTTTTACGATTCTTCGGCTTTGCGATACTGCAGCACCAAATAACACAAACTGTAGTCTGCTACAAGTTTTGACTTTATGTTTGATAATCTATCGTTGCTAATTTTATGGTTTCCTATGCATTAACTTTGATTGGTTGTCAAGCCGATTCATGCACCTGCTAACCGAGAGAATGAGACTTGGATTGGCAACAATTTGCAGTTTTCTAAGTATTTAACTATATACAGTTGAAAGACCTCATTTTCGCTGCTTTATTCGCACAGACTCTTCGTAGACACACTACTAAAGACCTAGATCAATGTTTGCGAATATATTTTTGTATTTTAATTTTAATATGTATCAAAATTCTTTAAATCAGGTTTGCGAGCTTGAAGTAAACACCAATCCCATTGTAGTTAGCCAGTCGTCGAGCCACATCGAAAAACTGCCGCTAGTTGGACGCTATGTTGTTCGACGACAGGTTAAATACAATGGGATTGGTGTTTTTCTCAAGCTCGCAAACTTGATTTAACGAATTGTTACCACCACCCGCGCAATAAATTTTTTGTTTTATTGTATTGCATATATCAGAGTTAATGATTAGACTATTAAAATTCAAGGTGGAAGATTGAGACTATTTTGTTTGGAAACGCAGCCGTGGTGTATTTTACCTCTTTCTAATCTGTACTGCTTGATGCAATACATACAGATAATCACCAAATTTGGTTAGTCTTCGAAAGTTATGCAATTATCAATTCTATTTCGTATTTTAATTAGCCGGTTGGAAAAAATTGTAGAACTGTCATCATTTGCGGTGTTGTGCGAAATTGGTGGTTAGACCAAGTCTGCAATGATTGCTCAACGAAAAGTTGAATCTGTTTATAAAAGACAGCTTTGTGTGAACAATGCAATTTTGAACATTTTAATGCAGAAACCAAATTCGTGCTAGTGATAGTGTGATTTAACCTTAGCTAAAAATGCTTCGGCATTCATGATTTGTCTTGTAGATATTTCAAAATAATTTTTAGGCGAGTTTACATTCTTATTATGCTTATTTGAATTGCAACATTTAACTTTTTTTCTCAACCAAATAAATGGAAATATTTGCTTCTTTGTATAGTTTCGTAAAATTATTTCAATTGATTAATGTCGGTGTTTTGTTCGTCCATCCAGTTTATCCCTTCGAGTTGGACAATTTCGTCGTTCTTCATGACTGTACAATCTAGCTTGACTGAAGGTTTGTATAAATTTACAGCGCTCATTTTTTGTACCACTAACGGAATAGGTTGTCAGGTGAAGATTAGAGTAGCACTTTATAAGTTAACTACAAAGAGATAAGATTCTTTCTTCAAATCAAGTTTGCAAGCTTGAAGTAAGCACCAATCCAATTGTATTTAACCATTTGTCGCACAACATTGCAAAACTGCCGGCAGTCACACGTACTGATATGTTTTGACCTTCCAAGAACACAATCAGATTACAACGGCAAACTGACTAGCGAGGATCAAACCGCATTGAATATTTGTGGAAAGCAAATTAGATATGCGGCTCTCACCTCTAACAGTCTCGCATACATTGTACTTGACTGGAAATGTCGGCTACACAATTTTTATGCAGTCACGAACATTAACTGTTAAAAACTGTTTGTTGCGGAGAACTAATATATATGCAAGTATGTATTAGGTGTTGCGAACCTAGTAACAAATTAGTTCAGTTGTGACCAGAAGGATAAACCAAAGGCAGCATGAACGGAAAGTATAATCTCATGCACATTCGTTTCGTGCTTACTGGCGACTCATCAGTAGGAGCCGTTCATGCTGCCTTTGGTTTATCCTTCTGGTCACAACTGAACTAATTTGTTACTAGGTTCGCAACACCTAATACATACTTGCATATATATTAGTTCTCCGCAACAAACAGTATTTAACTGTTATATATTGAATTGAATGATATCATGCTTACCGCGAAATGTGATAACTGATATCGATCAAGGCCAGGTTGTATGGATTTACTGAAGTAACATGTGTTCAGAAATTGTTGTAATTCTCAATTTCGGTGAACTATAGCATAAATTGATATCCATCATGTTGGTACCATGTTCCGACTCGGAAACCATAGTGTTAGTACCATGTACCTTTTCGGTACAATAATGTTGGTATCGGTTACTAACACAATAGCCATAGTGTTAGTATCCTTTACAGACTCGGTATATATATTATATAGTGTGAGTTAGCGTTGAAGCCGCATTGTAGTAGACTTTATATGATGTTAGCTTCACTATTGCAGGTTTACACATTCGTCTAGGAGATTGTACCGTCCTATTATCGCACATTCTTGACCAAAATATAATATATATACCGAGTCTGTAAAGGAAGCATCATCTTCTAAAGAGGCATCAGAAGAAGCGTTTAAGTCAAGCCATGGCTGGTTTGATAATTTTAAAAAAGAGTACCGTCCTATTATTCCACATTCTTCTACTAAATATATAGTGGTTAAAAGGCGTAATACCGGCTCCTACTGATGAGTCGCCAGTAAACACGAATGTGCATGAGATTATACTTTCCGTTCAAGCTGCCTTTGGTTTATCCTTCTGGTCACAACTGAACTGATTTGTTACTAGGTTCGCAACACCTAATACATACGAACATTAACTGTTTGCAGCTTTCGCCACACACGGATATATTTAGGCAATACAATTAATTTTTCTATGTTTTTCTGCGACTGGTTATGTACAATAGAATTGATTTTTACTTCAAGCTCGCAAACTTGTTTTAAAGAATTGTTACCATCACCTGCGAAATCAACGATTTTCTAATTGAGATAAGATTATGTTCGCATAAATGCGCAATCAATTTCTTGTTTAAATGCGCACCAGTTAATAAAAAAATAGCGTCATATATATTATTCATTTATTTTACGATTTTTCTGCGTTCTTCTTATATCGCACGTCTCCAATTATGGCCTAAATGTGATAATTATCCACTGTTCTCTTATACCCTTGGCTAAGCCTTTTGACGTTATTAATTTTACAGTTTGCTACTAAGACAACCAGGGTTGTAGCGTTTTCACATCAAATGAGTGGGTACCGAATTAAATAATGCCTAAGATTGTGAATTATGTTTGAGACCAATTGGTAACTCTACGAGGTGTTCACACTGCTACATATCGGCGATTGTATAAACGAAGGGTGTCTCCATTTCTATGCTTGCACATTCGAGTTGGACCTTGTGGTTGGATCCCATCAACGTTCTCTATGACTAAAATATTAATGACGGAAATGCTTGTTGAACTACTCATTTTGAAACTAATTTGAATCTCTCTGAGTTGGTGGCACTGATGCATATTGCGGAATGTAAAAATGTATGTTGTCTCTCTTACTGTGTTTGCAAATCTGACGTTGATCCCAACACTGGGTTATTCTACTAAACCATGTAGCTGAATTTTAACGATGCCTCTTTTTGTAGAAATACTTATTCTTGTGTTCAATTGTAAACTCTGCGAGTTGTTCACACTGCTACATATTGGGGAATTTGAACATGAATGTTGTCTCTATTTCTTTTTTCGCATACTTGAATTTGACTTTCGTGGTGGATTCCGTCACTGTGCTCTCTGACTAAGCCAGCCAGCTGAGCTCCAGTAATGGATATTTTTGCACAAATTTCATTTTCGACACCAATTGCAAATTCCGCGTGTTGTTCATACTGCTGCACATTTGAGAATGCCAAAATGACTGTTCGAAAAATTTAGTTGGACCTTCGAGGTAGATCTCGTCACTTACTTTACTTTACTGCGGCTGACTCCTTTTGGAGGATAAGCCGGCTCCATTGATTTCATGGAGTTTCTTGGGAATTTGGTACAAGTGGTGTCCCCTCACCACTCGGCTTTTTGATCGAGGACGCACCTCTAGCCTTTGCACATCCAAGCGCAGTCTGCAAGGCAGCAGTAAGTTGCATGGTTGCCGTTGGCTGTTGAGAGCTCATTCGCCATTCGGAAGTACGGGGTACTGTCCAGGAGTCCATGTAATCCTGTGGCTGTTGAACCCTTTTGTGGCGGGGAACACACGCCGAGTCATGGTGCCGTCGTCGGGCTCATGTGGTATTTTATAGGAGATCCGATTGCCGGTCGGAAATCCACCACGCCCTGGTGACACCACCGCCATAGCCCCGTTAGCCCATGTACGATCGGCCATTGAGACATGGTTGACACCGTCGTACCACGTTGAGGAGGGAATGGACTTTACGACGGAGATCTCGTCACCGGGCTCCATGACTACGCCATCTAGCTAAACTTTAACAATCGATAGCATAACTAGGCATCGTCGGTACCAGTGATGTGGAGCAATCTTAAGGAAACAGCTGTGGGCTAATATGGCAAATTGGTATATCAAATTTTAACTATGTACACATCAATTGCGTTATACTCACCTGAATTGTTTAGACTTATGCAACTCATTCCTTAAGCCGCGTCTCATTCAATTTTTTATTGATTACCAGCTAATGTTACCTGATCTGCGTTTTGACTAACGCAGTAATGATTCCAGTTACTTTTAATCAAGGTTACGAACTTCATAGATACACCTGACACATTATGAACATACATTTACCAGTATGAACTGAGAATTTCGTAGTGTAGAAAAGGCAATTCATCGAGTAGACCGGTTTCGTCCTTATTGGCAACTCATCGCGTACTGGCCAGATTTTGCCGCGGACAGAACTCGAACCTGGACTCGCCTGCTTCGGAATCTGGTGCTCTAACCACTGAGCCAGACTGCCACACACAACATACAATGCTCAGATTTATACTAAAGCTCCAATTAATTAAATCAAGGTTGGGATTTTTATATAAACATGGATCCTAATATATATATATATATACAGAGATATATATGTAAGAACAAAACAACGTACTCCATGGAATAACATTTATTAAATAATAAATCTTAATTCTACCAGTATCTACAGCCATTGTTCTGATTCGTTAGTATATTCGTTCATCCAATCTCACTGTACATTTGTTGTAAATCCATCTCCTCTTCGTTATTCTAGCCTTTGTTTTGCGCAATTTAGACCACTACTTTTGCGCAATTTAGACCACTCCTTTTGCGTAACGTCATTTGGTGTGTCATCGCTTTCATTGTAATTGCGTCCGTAATTGATGTATGTGTCGTATATATATATATATATATATATATATATATATATATATATATATATATATATATATATATACACAGTTGTCAGTATAAGCTAAGCATTATGTAATGTAGAAAAATCAATTCCTTCTACATTACACAATGCTTAGTTCATATTGACAAATTTATGTGTATGATGGAATTGATTTAGAACAAAACATTGATTTGAATAATTGTTATCACCGCCCAAACAACCAATACGCGTTTAATTATATAAATGTTCAATTTAATATCACTTCCCCAAGTAGTGCGCTGTCTGTTGTGTAATGCCAGATTTGAAGTGGCTATTTGGAAATTTCGGTCTAAAGGTTTGCCATATCGGCTCCACCTGCTGAAAGGTTAACCAAAAAGATGAGTTAGTGTATGACTACATAGTGTGTGTAACATACGCCAGTTTGGTTAGAGTCACAGACTCAATAGCGGACGTACTCAGGTTCGAGCCCTGTCTACGGCAAATTCCTTACAATTTGTGATGAGTTCCCAACAAGGTTGAAACCGGTCTACTGGATGACTTGCCTTGTGTACACTATTCAATGCCTAGTTTAAACTGACAAGGGCCCGTAGCCGTACAAATTCCGGCCCGGCGACCGGTGGGCACAAACTAGTCAGCCGGGCATGTTAGCATGAACCTTTGCGGGTCTAAAAAAAAGGAACACAGCCATCATCCCGTTTCACATGAAGCCTCGAGTTTGGTCTAAATGCACAGTAACTTTTATTGTTAAATGTGCTTGACTGAATGAAAGTAAGCGTGTCAGACGCGAAGGGCAAGTTTCGGCTGCTGAAGGAAACTGGCCACTGGCACCTAGGCAGATACTGTTCAGCAACCTTAGTTGGCATAATATCTAGGAGAAGGAAAACTCCGAATACAAATTATCCTCACTGTGAATGAGCGACCTAGTGTTCTTTTAAAGTCCACATATAACCATGAACACTACGAATTACAATGTTCTCTTCTTATGGTTATACAGCAGTGAAACATTAGTCCGTTTTGGCTTTTGTATTGCTGTGCATGATGATGATGATGATGATGATGATGATGATGATGATGATATACAGACAAATATTTATAAAGAATGGGGTTAAATCAAGTTCGGCACTTTGGTTTTAAAAATATTTATCACCGCCCGCACAACCAATGTTCGTTTAATTATGTAAAAGCTCAAATTTTCTCATATACCAACGTCTAATTTACCACCAACAATCCAAACGAAGAATTACTGAAATAATAAAGTGCGTTCGAACAAATTCATTGAAAATTATGGATTATTTTAAATGAGGAGTATGTCTGTGAAGTTTTGACTATTATAAAGAAACTGGCCTATTTTTACTCGGTTCACATACCTTCATTTGGAGGCAAAGTGCATACCTCCATTTTTGGCTTTTTTGTATATATAGAATAGAATAGAATAGAATATCTTTATTTGGATTCAAACCACACATATTCGATCAAATAATAAAATTGGAAATTGTACAATATATATTAAAAAAATTATCACATCACAATAATTGTGCAATTAATCTTATGTAGATAGGTATATCTCACTAGTTCTATAATACAATATATCAATATCAGAAAGTTCGACTGAAAAGAATAATATATACATCATCAAATTAGGAACAATTAAGGTATAATTTGAGTGTAACATTATGCAAAAATTGAGAACCATGACTAGCAATTGATTGTATGTAATGTTAACTAATTTGAAGATATAGTGCATAGCATTTCAATTATAATAATACAAAACTTGGAAATAAAAATCTCAAGAAAATCTGTTTCCGATTATAATTATCCTTGTCTTTTATTCAACCATGAGAAAGTATTATCATAATCAAAAAAATAAAAAAGTATCAGCAGGATTGCAGACGTTTTCAAGTTCAGTAGATAAAATTTTAAAACACATCTTAGATGGAGGCATTTCTCTAAGCCCCTTCGGCAATTGGTTATAAATTTTGTAGATTTTCGAGAAAGAGAATAACTTGCTCGCTACATTCCACACAAAAGGAGGAGATATTGCCATATGTCCAGATCTAGTTCCAATTTCATGACTCTTTCTTATCGGAGTCATATAGGCACCAGTCCACTGGTTCAAATGGAAAACCTTTATACAATAACACATCCTCCGAAACCACAGTGATTGCAATGACACAAACTGTAATCTAGAGGCGTATATAGTGCAAGAAATAGGACTAATATGTTTCACAACTTTTCTTTGTACAGCTTCTATCTTATTAGACAAACCCTTTTTTATGGATTCCAAGTAGCAACAGCATATTCTAGTACCGGTCTAATCCATATTATATACATTTGAAGTTTTATATCATTTGATAAGATATTTCGATTTATTAGTAGCAATATTGTTTCGCGTGCTCTCGTCGGTAAAGCATATCGAAAACTATTTGTCTGCAGAAAACATAAAGGCTACATTTTAGACCGAATACTTTATTTAATGTTTTTTGCCTATCCTGGACAATTGATTGAGTCAATTATTCAAAGAGTAGTTTACATGAAATAAACCAGTGTAGGATGGGTAAAAGAGACTATCCATTTGTGACTAATCATTTTAATAGCGAAACTGTGTCCCGCACGATAAAGGAGACGTTCGGAACAGCTTTACCACGAACATGTAATGCAGCTAAAATACACGCATTTATTAAGGTAGCGCAATTGCCTTTATCATCATTTATGAAGAACCGGACGTTAGTGTCGACCTCAATTATTATTTATCGCTATACATGCCGAAGTTTCTGATCGGCCAAACTGTTGATATCTTGAGTGCGGAATTATTACAATTTGTGTCCCTGTGTCAAATTGAATGCCCAGTACACGTCTGAAATTACGCGAAAATATGTAATTCTTGAACGTGTTCTCGCCATATATTGCGTTTAATGATGCCATAGACTATCATAATACACGTGTGCTAGAAGTTAACGAAGCGAACTGGATTAACAAATTGATCTCCGACTTTGATTTCCAACAAATAGTAGTTCAATTCCGCAGCGATTTCACTTCTGTCGAAGTAGTTTCCACCGAAATTGTTTAAATCAAGTTTGCGAGCTTGTAGTAACACCAATCCCATCGAAATTAACCAGTCGTCGAACAATAACATATCAGAACTACCGCCAGCCACAACGCACTAACGCGTTTTGACCTTCCATGATCATCATCAGAGTACGACGTCAAAATAGTTTTTCTTGTCTTTTGGATAACAGTTGGATCAAGCCTTCCAGCTGTTTTCGTCGGAATCTGCATTTACTATTGTCAACGACCACCAGAGTCGACACCACAAACTGGCAAAATGCCTAAAGAACACAAAAACTATTTGTGTTAGTTATTTTAATCGAGGTTGCGATCTTTATATCAGCACTAATCCCATTATGTACATAGATTTGTCAGTTTAGATCAAGCATCGAATAATATAGAACTGGCGTTTCATCTAGTGGACCGATTTCGTTCTTATTTCGCAACCATTCATGTACTGGCCAGAAATTGCTGCGGACAGGGCTCGAACCTGGGCACGTCTGCTTCAGAATCAGGTGTTCTTAACACTGAGCCACTCTGCCGCGGCAAATTCTGGCCAGTACATGATAAGTTGTCAATAAGCAGGAAACCGGTCTACTGGATGAATTTCCTTTTCTATACTATACAATTCTTCGTTTATACTGACATATGTAAGTAATTAATGGGTCAGGTGCTTATATCAAGACCTCAACCGTGCTTATAATAAATACTCAATTTGTACAAATGTCACCGATTATGGCATTAGCAACGAAATAGGAAACAACAAAGTAAAACTCACATGAGAACAGGCAGGAAACAGATGTTCCGCGAAGCAAGAAATTACTACGGGCTCAACCAGAATCAAAAGCTTTACGATCATTACGAAACACACACATCCGGGCAATACAGAACTAACATAGACAGAAAAGTAGTAACATACACGACAAACACATGTTCATACTTTCTCTAAAAGATGGTGTTCCTCACTGACATAGGCAACCAGCTGATATTATTCGAATGACCAGACATCAATCAATTAGAAATCAGGTGACATAAACAGACACATTTATAGCTCCCCAAAATAAATCTCAAACCATCCACACCTATGACACATATTATAGAACCTGAACAAACTTTCATTTATTGATTTGTGCTAAACATGCAATTAAATTTTTTGTGCAGTTGTTGATTAAGCGAAACTAAATTGTCCAGTATTTAGCAAGAAAATTGAAAATTAAATTTACCTCTATCTAATCAATATGCGAGTATTTATTCCTGATGAACAATAATATATATATAAGAAAGAGTATATATATATATATATATATATATATATATATGCGTGTGTATGTATTTGCATATGTTTGTCGTGAGAAAACAAAAAGGAAATGGAGTTTGTGTGTTTTGAGAATTTATTTTTTATCTTTGCACGCGGAATGGTACTACGATATGCTTAAATGTATTGCATGACCAACATACTTCGTTTTTAAGAATGTTTAATATTAATCAACAGCATGCTTTTAATTGAAAAAATAAATCAATATTGAAAATTCTTTTGAGAAATTTAACGATTGTTTGTAGATTTCTGTTGTTGGAATAAGTATATATATATATATATATATATATATATATATATATATATAAGATATATATATATATATATATATATAGTTCAATTTTTTATAATTATGCTGGTGCAGAATTGTTTAAATCACGAAAACTCTAAAAGATAAATCGAAAAAGGTCACAATATGCCAGACGTTGATAATTTAACATAGGATTTATGAAGAAATGCAATATTGACGAATTTATCAAATTGAACGTGCTGGTATTTTTTCAATTTATGCTCTCGATTTAATATTCAACAGTGAAATTTCAGCACAACTTCGTCATAATAAGTATTTCGTTTGGCATGTAAAATACCTACTTAACAATTCTGTTGTCTACTCACGATTTATTTCATGTTATGTAATTAAATGAAAATTTGTATTATTGCTGGTTTGATCCAATTTGCAATTCAAATGGGGTTGGCTGTACAAAACGTTGAGGGTTTGCTGGTAACATACATACTGGCGCTTGGTGATCGAGGGTGTGGACAGGCAGACGTTTGCAGTTGGTTGTTGGGGACGAACCCGCTGCTATGATCAGAGCTATGCCAAGTCTGTGCCCTTTCGTTGTCTGTGCCTGCAGGAGGCTCCCAAATGGTGCGTGTGCATTCCAGCACTCTCCCAGAAGTCCACAGTAAAGCAAAAAAGAATCTGATTCGACTATAACCAATCTACAGGCCGTATGATCTACCTACTGCATGAGGTTATAATTGAAAGAACATTCTCTAATGGCTTGTCATGCTTGCATTATATTTAACCTTCAATACGACGGGTTATATTTTCGGAATCTCAGATATAGATTTTTACCCGTTAACAATGATGAGGCTGATGTTTTAGATGAAGTTAAGAAACTGGTTGCACGTGAATACGATGATGAAGATGATAATAATGAAGACGTGGATGTCGTCGAGGCCTACGATTCGCATAGTCCATTTGCCCACTTAGAGGCAGGTAAACGTCACTAGGTCTAGCTGTTGTGTACCTGGTTGTATTCCACCTGGAAGCATGTTAGTTCAGTCGGTTCAGTTGGTGAACATGTTTTAGTTGATCAAAAATGTGAAGTTTTACCTCCGAGACCGTCTTAATCGATGAGTTTGGACTGAAAAAGAGCCCCACAACAAGGCTTTCGCACTGTATGTGCGAGGCGTGATGGAACTTTTGACATGGCCGTTAGTATACGGCCACGTGGATATACCAGTTGGCATCAATAAAAAGTGTAGTCTTATGGGCGTGGAGCTGACTGGCTAATGATGCGCTACAGCGGGTAATACACTCGACAGCAATTAAAACATTGGCCCGTTTGTGTTGAACAGTTGGACGGTGAATATTTGCATAAATATTTATTGAAACTGGTACCTATTCGTTGGCAGTGTAAAGACGAATAGAAAATGGAGCGTAAAAACAATAGAGTGCATTTATATAATTAGAATTAACATTGGTTGCGCAGGCTGTGATTAATTAAATCAAGGTTGCGATCTTGATGTAAACATCTGACACATTATGCACGTACATTTTACAGCAGAAACTAAGAATTTTTTAGTGTAGAAAAGGCAATTCATTCAGTAGAC